>VYZS01062181.1:16842-28294 GCA_013400695.1 Neodrepanis coruscans
GTCCAGTTTGTTACACAACGATAGCTATAATTTTTTCTTTACCCAGATACCTGTTTCTCTCATCTGTCTTTCAATCTACACTATTTGCATGCTTGCACATCTGTAGGATCCATGCTTTTACAGCCTGCATAACTCCTACTTCACACAGTTCCTACAACTGAAATTGAGTTTGGGAAGGTATTTTTTAAGCCATGGTGCAACTGAGCACTGATCAGGATTTGCCCACTGCTGATTTGGAAACTAAGTTCTGTTCATATTGCCAACATGAGGCTGGAGCTGCAAGAGTCATTGGACAGATGAAAATGGCATGGATCAGTTGTGTCTACATTGCCGTTAGACCTGAATTCAAATCTGAGTCAATCCCATGCTGCCAAATTTTCTTGGGGCTGACCTAGAGGCAGTATTTGAGCTGATAACCACTAATGAAGCACAGAAGCACCCAGCACTGCAGAGGGTCCCTTTTTACATATTTAACAATTTACAACCATTCCCATTAATGTGATTATAACCACTGATAAAACACATATCTGAACAGAATTATAGCATCTCTCTAACACTGATTAGCCACTTTGTGAATAGAAACTTGAAAAATAATGTCATGGACTTCCAACACAACTAAAGGTGACAGGTCAGAACTTCCACCCCCTGCAGTGCTGGGTGCTTCTGTGCTTCATGTTCTTCTTGAAGTGCAGCTGTCATGATCTAGAGGTATGCATAAGGCATTGTATGCAAGAGGAGGTAGTATCTTTTATTAGAATACACATAGTTGGAAAAAGTAGGTCAAGCTTTAAAGCACATGAGCCTTTCTTCAGGTCTTGCCTAATTAAACCCCTCTGACCATTTCAAATCTAAGTGCAATTTTAAAGGCAGGATAGAAGTGGTGCAAAGATTTTGTAAAGGGCTCAGCACAATAGGCTGTAGATTGCAATAACTAACCATTAGACTTGGGGAAATAGCTCAGCCTCTGATCTGACATTTTAGCAGCTAAGAGCTCTGGCTAACAGATCCTACTCTGAATTACTCTCTCAAAACCTTATCAAAAGGAAATGGAGCCTTTTGAAATCACTGGCATCTCTGGAAGACTTGTTTATCAAATTTCCTCTGGTTCAAGCAGAAAACCTCTGTTTTCCTCTGCTCTTTAACCTCTTATTTAAAATGTCATTTCACTTTGAACTGCCAAAAGAGGCAGCAAGGGAAGCAGCTAGCTCACCATCAGAAGGAGGTGAAAGCTGAAACTTTACCCGTCCTTAGTGAGTTTATCCACATATCAATGGCATGCTCTACCAGTGTGTTTATTTTTATGACTAGAGCATATCCCTTAACCTCAGGGATCCGAACATTTCCCTGGAATGTACAGACGTTTCATATCATTTATTTCCCAGCGGCCCTTCCCCACACCAGCTCCACACATGCATACATAAACACACACGCTTTTATTCACCTTCTCTTGATCACACTGGTGTACACAACCAGACAACACAAGGACACACATACCCCTATCCAGAACATCAGTCTTATCTATACTCCTCTGCATAAAATATAAATGTACACATTCCTGTATTTTGATATATTTATGTATATGAACATAGATGGCTATGATTTGTGTGTGCATCTATCTAATACAAGCCTACATGTACATGTAGGCACCAAAGTGCTTGTGTGAAAATGTACATATGTGGAAAACCAATACTGCAAAGGGCACTAACATATGCCACTGATTCCCATGGCTGCTCAGGACCTTGCTGTGTGGCTTCCATAACCAAAGAAAAGCGTTTGAGTGGGATCCAAACAACTTCCACCAGCCAAACATTTGGATTTCACTTATGTCTGTCTTTCTATCTATTTTAAGGTGGAAACTACTGCCTGGAGCTAATAACCAAAATGATGGACCAGATTCTCCCTCAGAAGCCCTACAGCAAGGATTCTGTGAAGTTGCTGCAGCTTTGCTCTGTTATAACTCTGTCCCCTTGCCATACTGACTCAGGCTCTAATGAGATATTACCAAGCACTGAGGTTGCATTGAAGCTCTCATATAAACTGCCAGTTGAGGACTGCACTCCTTTATCAGTTTGTGCTGCCTTACTGTGGGCCAAGGTCTTCAGCTGGTGTAAATCAGCACAACTCTACCGAGGCTGTGAAAAATGAGGTGCATAAGTTAAGCATCTGTCTCAATAGCTGATGTTTATCTTTGCTCCCATGGCCTCAGTTGCACTTAAGATCAACATAAACCCATGAAAACAGTTTAATGGGCTTTCTGCTGATCATCTGCATGCAACTGAATTTTACTCCATTTGATTGCTAAACCAAGTTCAGCAGATATGCATGTTACAAATAATTTGTCATGCTCTTCAGCGCGTTCCACCACAGGCCACAAAATGTTCACAGTAATTGAAATATACAGCCAAATTCCAAGCTAGCATAAATCTCCACTGATGTCAAGCCATATGGAAATCCATATGATTTGAGGGCTGTAAAAAACCCTAACAACCAACCATGCCTTCTAGTGAGAGACTTATGCAGCTCAATCTGATTATTCTATCACGAAGAAGATTAAGAGATAGATGACTCCACTAGGATGTCCAAGTATGGATGGAAAAAGAAAATACCCAGTATGGAATTGTTCTTTAACCCAGCTGAGAAATGCCAAATGAGATTCATTGCTTGGAAGTAAATGCCAGATGAATTTGAATAAGTGATAAAGCATAGGTTTTTTTTTAACATGGAATAATTGATCAAAGGATAAGGTAGGCTCTATTATTGAAAGTCTTCACCAAGGTCAGATGCTTTTCTTCACAAGATTCTTTTATCTAGGATAACTTGTTAGGTTTGATACAATAATAATGACATCAGTTGTTGAACATGATGTTTTCTAAGAGGCTGTGACTACAAGAAGCCAGCAAATTAAGCTTGAGAAAAGCCACTGTACTATCAATAGGACTAAAGTTACTACAGATTGATTTAACTTGCACTTGAAAATGCTTATGGGACTGCTAAATAAAAAATTAGTAGCAGAAAGCACTGAACTTGGTAATACACAGAGCTCAAGGACAAACAAACGGTCTCTTCTCTTCACAATTACTTATTTACTTTAAAGCCCAGTCATTTATCCCTGAAATCAGAACATTTTTTAGAGCTATGAAACTAAATTCTTCCAGTTATAACAGAGAAAAAGAGATGAGCCCTCTCACACATGAAAGAAGATACATTATTGATCACCAAGAAAGGAAATTGTATTTTGCTAAATCTGCATTCCACTGCAGCAAAATCAATGCTGTTCTATGGATCCCAGCTGCCAAGTGCTTTGGTTGCTCCAAGTTTGAGCATTTGTCCTAAGAAAGGTCCAGGTGCCAAGTTAATTTTTAAAAAAGTTAAAAAAAAATGTCTTTGCACCATCTGTTCTCTAGCAGTGGTGCATTCCTTAGGCTGCGATGCCATCAGCTCTTCATTATTATTCTTAATACTTCTTCTTCAAAGTCAGTCAAAATCAGAGACAGAACAACAGATTTGGAGCGTTGTGCTCTATTTGCATACTACAATGTGCCCAAAGTATATAAGGTTTTCTTGTTATTTCCACCAATGGATCTTTGGCAGCAGAGCTTGAAGTTGGAACCCTCACTTGTCAAGCAGATTATGATTATATATTATATATAATCACAATGAAAAGGAGANAAAAAAATGTCTTTGCACCATCTGTTCTCTAGCAGTGGTGCATTCCTTAGGCTGCGATGCCATCAGCTCTTCATTATTATTCTTAATACTTCTTCTTCAAAGTCAGTCAAAATCAGAGACAGAACAACAGATTTGGAGCGTTGTGCTCTATTTGCATACTACAATGTGCCCAAAGTATATAAGGTTTTCTTGTTATTTCCACCAATGGATCTTTGGCAGCAGAGCTTGAAGTTGGAACCCTCACTTGTCAAGCAGATTATGATTATATATTATATATAATCACAATGAAAAGGAGATTTGAGATGAAAATCTAAATTGGGATGGGGTGGGAGCGAAACCAACTCACTCCAGGCAGCTTTCTAATTTCAGTCATTGGTTCATATCCCTCCCAGAAGCCACAAGGCAATGCAGGATCCCTAAATTTCTTGGAAACTGGTCCCATACTGTCATTAAAATCAGTGGGATGTTTTGCTGTGCCTCTGCTGGAAGCTTGGGAAGGTTTTAACCAGGCAGATCCCAGCCTGGGGTGCACACATACCCTTGGCAGTACATTACAAGGGGGTACTTACTCTGAAGAAGAACCAGGAGTTGCCAGGGCCAGGGGGGTGCATTTGCTGATTGTGCTTTGACCAGTGGTAATACCTGCAAAGGAGGAAAAGGTTGAGGGAAGCCATGGTCCATGATGCAGAAAAAAAGCAGCAAAGCCCAGAAGTCCAGATTTCACTAGCAAGTTATTGGCTTCCCCTTGCAGCTGGGTGAGTAATTCCTGCTTTATCTGGCCACACTGCTCAGACAGTATTTAGGAAATAAACTTTCAGAGACTTGGATTAAGCAACCAGGGCAAAGGTGCAGGGCATTTCCCTGGGATTAGCAGCTGCCTAAGGGATTGGCTAGTGGTATTTCAATGTCAGACAAGGCTCAGGAACAATGCTGTTAGGGCTGGAGGGAAGCAGGAGCCAAATTCCAACTAGGGGAAGTGCCACCACTCTAAAGAAAAGCCCAGCCCCTGAGGATATTTTTGTGATATGCACTGGCCCCTAGCAATGATTAATGTTGTTGGATAGAGCCATGACATGGGAACTGTGTTTCTGGTGTCCGAATAAGACTCCAGCCCAATCTGATGTGCCCTCTCTGATCTAACAATCAGCATATCAAGACCAAGGGGGACCAAATTGTGTCAGGTCTCTGCTTTCCAACAGGGTCAGTAACCTACAACATAGTATCTGACAGCGAAATGGTTAACGCAATAAATCAGGCTGAGATGAGGCTATATCATGCTGGATTATTAATGATGTCTTTGTAATATGGCCACTAAATCATCTTGCCACCACAGAGGTTCCCCACTCTCACAGAGCAAAGCCTTGAGCCTCTCTAGATAGAGCTTAGCCCCATCACCCCAGGCTGAATGCAAGTAAATGTTTTTGAATTTTGTCTGCTATATGGCTCTGGTGTCTTCCCTCTGAAACAGAGACATGGATGGAAGGGAGTGAAAGGTAATTAACACAGAACAGGTGCGCTTATTTTTCTTAAGGTCAAAGCATCAGTTTCCTCACTACATGGTAACAGAAACTAGAAGCCAATGGAAATCACTACAGAGCTGAGTGGCTTGAACTTGGCATAGAGATCCCTATATGCTTAGGTGACAACAGTTTGTAGGGTAAATCAGGCTTCTTGATCCTACTTTTTAAGCCCTTAAATGGCTGGAAGGTGGTAATCCAACAAGTGGCCCATCAGATAGATAACCATTGAATTCTTTACTGTGTGTGTCTGAACTCAGCCCCTGGAGGGATCACTACATCACAGAAAAAAACCCAAAAGTTTTGTGAATCTGCAGACAAGGTGCTGCACAAAGCCCCTTACAAACCCACTCTGTGAGACACACGAGTCAAAGTCAAAGGTTGGACCAACTCTCTGGCTCCCTTCACTCTTCCCTCACCAGTTTGTTTCTAATTATTTTGCACACAGAACACAAGGCAAAAAAAAAAAAAAAAGTGTCCTATTTCCCTAGGGGGGAGAAAAGAAACACACTTGATGGTACTTAAAAGAAATTTCTCTTTCCTTTCAAAANAAAACAAAACAAAAAAAAAAAAAAAGTGTCCTATTTCACTAGGGAGGAGAAAAGAAACACACTTGATGGTACTTAAAAGAAATTTCTCTTTCCTTTCAAAAACAATAAATCAAGTAAATTAATAGGCCTGGTCTGATGAGTATGAGTCATTTTCAGTACAAACTAACCACAAAAAAACCCTGGTTTTAAATTTAGAGGAGAGGGCCGAAAAGAGAAAATTATAAAATAATTAATGAATTTTTTAAATTATGCAATATTACCGGTGACCAGAACTATAAACTCCAGCATCAGAGATCATAATGTAATCATAAAGTCATGACCAAGAAATAAACAGAGCTCTTTAGTAACCAAATAATTAGAGTTTAAGTTTGAAATATTACACAGTGTAACTAACACAGAGAACAAACTCCACTCTGCATGAGTTTTAATATCTTGCTACCTTTCTGTCAATTTGCATAGATTAGCCTTTGAAAAAGATCTCCCTTACTGTCTTCCCGAATTATTTTTTTAAAGCTGTGAGCTGTTGATGTGCCTGTGTCTACCCCCTATTTATCTGTATTTGACACAGATATCCACCCCAAAATGCAAACCGATTTTCTGTGGACATACACGTGTTTCCTATTGACAGCTGTGGGATTCATGTGGGTGTTTGTGACTTATAAACACGCACATGGCAGGCTTATATGCACTTGGTACTATTCCCATTAGAAATTCTAAGTTTAAATGAGTCTTTCAAAAATCACGTAAGAAATGCCAGCAGAGAAGAAAAAAGTTCTCTAAAGCAGTGATGATAGTTAAGACTTTTTCTTCTTACAGTCCCAAACAGCTACAACAGGTTAGACTTGATGATCTATATAGTCTTTTCCAACCTTGTTAATTCTGTGTGTAATTCTGTGTGTAACAGAGAAAACTGAGCTCCTAAGGGCAATTGTAAAGTGCATCCCTGGCTTCAGACCGCAGTTGCTTTAGCCACATACCAAAAGACACGCTAGCTCTTCTTTTCACTGGCTCAGCTCCCATAGCTTTCTCCTCCACTGGGCTGGCTCACTAAAGAAGCAGGAAAACGAAGCCTCCAGCTTTTTGCCCTGTCCTAGCACAGGCATCACAACCCAGAAGGGCAATCAGCAAGCCTGACTTCCTCAGGCTCAGCTCCACAACGATTCTCCTTTCCCTGGAAGGAAAAACTTGGGCAGCTTTGGGTGTATGTCAAAATCATGCACCTTCCTAACAAAGAGTGCTTGGCAACCTTGGAATTTTACAGTTTTACGAAGAAATACTGTCCATATATATACGCAATGACTACACACAATACAGCTTTGCAAAGAAATGGTCATTATATATTGTGGCTACACACACAGATTTATAAAATTAAGGATAACACAGTATTTTTGAGTTCTTCAGACCCAGGAACAGCCTATGTATTAGAGCTGAAAGATTATGTAGATATCGACCTGAGGCAGCAGTAGTGTGGGATAATTTAGTCCCAGGGGTTAATTGACTATGAATGATCTTAAGATCACCAAACAACCTAGCTAATGGCTTGTAATATGAGCTTTACATACAAGACACGTACAAGGTACAGCATCTTGCAGTATCCTATGTGTCTCCCATCATGGCACTAACGGGGGTCTGGCAGCGGCACCTCCCTCCGGGAGTGACAGGGCTGGGCTGTGCACGGAAAAGGGAAAGCACCGGGCTTGGGGGGAACATCGGGAGCCCAGAGCATCGGGGAGCGTCTGCGGCCCCCGCGGGCTGAGCGGCTCCACTGCTCATCGGGCGGGGAACAAGAGGAAGAGGAGAAGGAATAAGAAGAGACGCGTTTCGGTGCGGGCAGGTCGGAAACCAAGGCGGGAGGGGGTCGGGGCCCCATCCTCTCCTCCCCAGTCCCCTCGCAGCGCCCTCAGCTGCCCACAGTGAGTGCCCGTGTGTGCGCACCCGCCTGCGCACGGTTCACTTAAGGACGTGCGTGTCTGTACCTAATGGCCGTTTTGGTGATTATGTACAGCTCGAAGGTCGTTTAGAGGTAAAAAATATGCATATCTATATATTTAGAGGCCATTTCTCTCTGTATGAACATACACGTGTAAACAGCCGTATATCTGATAAAGTCTTCCTCCAAACACCGTGAATGTATGTATTCACCAATGTTGTAAGTCTAAGATAACTGTAGTTGTATCACACGAATACGACAATTTATAATTCTAATTCTCATTTAATAACATATCTAAATATCTGCACTAGATTTAGTTGACGGACACAAATTAAGGATATAGATAATTTTTCTACAGTAGAACTGTAGAAACAGTAATTTCGAATTACAAATAATGTGCCTCATGCGCATGAGGCATCTTTCATCGCATGTTCACAAATGTATCGTGAAATTAATTACAAAATTGTCATATGTGTCATTTATATATATACAGGTATAATTGTGTGTGTGCGTGGGAGCTGAACTTTTAAATTTTCGGGGGACGCACGGGATCAAGTAGAAGGCAGAAGCCCTGGGCAGCCATCCATTAGCGAACACCTAACCCGGGGGGATACAAACACGCTGATTTTGTTTCGGAGCCTGGCTCGGCTCATCGGGAGAAATGTCATTTCGAAAGAACGGGGCAGACGGGTTGGTCCCGGCGGAGGAGCAGGAGTGTCCGGGAACCCCCAGGGTCGCCGCCAAGCCCCCGACGCAAACGCCGCGGGGCAGGTAATGATGGTGGCGGGACCAAAAACGTTGTGTTTCCACAAAGTTTTTCTCAGGAGGAGAAAGAATCAGTATCTGCGTAGAAAGCTCCGCAGAGAAATTAAAATAAAGATGCAACAACAACAAAACAAAATAAAATAAATGAAAAATTGAAGTGAAACGGACCCCAACAGCCTCTCCCGGCGGAGCAAGCCTGACCCAAAGCCACCCGCTGATAGGAGCAAGAATCAAACCGGGGAAAAACAAAACAAAAAAAAACCCCACTTGTCGAGAAAAGTGTTTTCTGACATTTCTGTGAAATGATTTTGCATCAGATGTGATTGTGTAAAAAACCCTTAAGGATCCAGCCCGCGAAAAGCTGCGCGGCTATGTGGTTCTGCCGGAGGGGTGAGGAGGGGTCGGCGGAGGGAGGATGGAGGAACTACAGACGGTATGCGGGGGTATTGCTGAAGCGAAAAATGGAGGAAGACTGAGAGATGCTAAAAAAGAATGAGCAGGGGAAATAAAAAAGAAGTTACGAGAACGACAGCTAGAGAGGGGCCGTGAGGTGGGAACGGTCGGGGGCTCAGAGGGGCTCCGGGATGAGGCGGATTTAGCCTCGACTACAGCAACCCTAAACAGAGAAAGAAAAAATAAATACTAAACAAGAAAGCAACCTAGGAGAGCCGCAGCTGTGCGCCAGGTGATGGGACCGGTGCGCGCGGCGGCTGGGAAGCGGCTCGGGACAGAGGCAGAACACAGCCTTCGGCCCCCCGCCCCGTTCCGGGTAGAGCCCGCTTGGCATGAAGGTTTGTTGCTCGCTAATGATCTACATCTTTCTTTACTAATTAGAAGTGCCTGGCGATGCCGGCGCCTTGGAGCACCGGCACCTTGGTCACCCCCTCCGCCGAGGGACCACCCCGTTTGGGGCATCTCCGCCGGCCCCGCTGCGGTGCCACCGCGGGCGCCACATTCCCTCCTGCATGGAGGGGGAAGGGACGGACGACACACGCCAAACAACCCCCTTCCTTCCTTCCAAAACCACCAACTACATCCTGGCATTTGCGCTCATGATCCGGGCGATGCGTTTGAGCAAGTCCCACAGGATCCGGCTCTTTTAAGCTAATGCAGTGAGATGTTTGTTTTCCCTGCTGTTTTGTTTTGGTTTGTTTGTGGGTTTCTTTTTGTTTTGCTCAGGGTTTTTTGTTTTGGTTTGGTTTTTGTTTTTTGGTTTTTTTTTTTTTTGTGTGTGTGTGTGTGTGGTTTTTGCTTGTTTTTTGTTTTTTGGTTTTTTTTGCATCCGGGAGCATCCTGGCTCCCCGGCCGCGGGCACGGTGCACTTCCCTCGGCGGGGCGCAGGGGGTGCCGCGGGACCGCGCGGTGGCGTGGGGCGGATGGGGGGCGAGCGTGAGCCGTCGGGGCTTTCATTAGTGTTTTCTTTCCTATTCCTCCCCCACCGCCCCCATCTTTTTATCGTTCACCTGTCCCTGAAGGAGCGAGCCGAGCAAAGCCCCCGCCTGCTTTTCCCCACTCCCCTTCAAAGACCCACCCCCGCAGTCGCTTCTTCCGCTCCGTCTGAGACCCGAAATCGCCCCTTTTGGAAAGGTGGGGGGCAGATGCTGAGATAAATATCTCCACCTCTGCAGCCGAATTCACAGCAGCCCACATAAACTCTGTCACCGTCCAGCCCGGGGACGGGTGAGTGTCCCCGGCCTCGGCTGTCCCCTCTGCCCCACCCAGTGAGGCACACCTCGCATGGAAAAGCAGATTTATTGTCCCTAATCAGCAAATCGTTTAGGTCATTACAAGCCCATTACCGAGGGACAGACGGGGTGAGGACAAGCCTTGTCCACGTCTTATAATATGAACCAGCCTTTGAAAACCAGAGAAGAGACAGGGGTTCCCTGGAGAGTCCTCCGTTATCCCTCTATTACAGGGATATCTCTCTCCAGCTCGTTTGCTACTTCTTTCCTTCAGATTCCTGTGGGTCCCTCCAAAGGGGTCCAGTCCCACTCAATTTGATGCCTCTATCCTTGCTCAAACCGTCCCTGCATCATTTGCAGCCAGTGCAACACATCTTCCCGGTAAGGCTGAGAGGATGAGACTATTTCACTGGTTTTGGTGGGTTTATTTAGTACTGCCTCTGTCTTTTCCGGATATTTTTTTCCTTCTTTTCCCAGTCCCTCTGACTGATTCACTTTTTTTTCCGTAAGAACACCAGAGATTCAGTGCTGCCTGTGCTTTTGGTAATACAGGGGCTGCCGTGTTCTTCCTGGCAGTGCATCCCATCAGAGAGGAATTGGGGACAGAGCGTCTTGGGTTTTCATCCATTTGTCTCCACAAAAGGGATCCAGCTTGGAGGAAGGGAAAGAGGGTGACTCAGCCCCCTGTAAACCAGGACTCCTGGACAACCCCTGATGTGGCATCGTGCAGCATCCCTGGTACCTATCCTGGGTACCAGGGATTTCACCAGCAACACAGAACTGAGGAGCTGCAGATCCCCACGGTGGTGCCAGAGAGACCCTTGTCTCCCCCCTCACCCCTTTTACCTCCACCCTAGTAATTATGCAACCTCTCCTGACCCTGCTTTCTATCCCTTTTATCCTGGCCTCAGTGCCTGTTCGCCCAAGCAGGCAGGGCTGAGCCGTTGGAGATTGCTCTGAGGTCCTCCCATCTGGCACTTTCTCTCTGTTCCCCCACTCAATAAATAAAATAAGGGTCACCTTTTTTTTTTATTTTTTTTTTTTTTTGGATCACACGTTAAGGCCCATCACAAATGAGACCCCCGAGGCTTTGATGCCTGTGTTTGGACACAAGCAATTATCTCTAATTATTGTTTTGCTTTTCAGTTTGCCCAACTTTCCAACAGCCCTGAAAAGAAACTTCAAGGAGGGGGCTCAGCAGACTGAATGAGACATTTCTCCACGAAAGCCCCTCCCAGAGCCCCCTCTCGCTTCCATATTGAGAGAAACAAAATCTTCACAAATGTTTAAGTACAATATGGGTTTGCCAAGGGGTTTTCTTTTCTTTTTTTTTTT
>VYZS01062181.1:28354-41423 GCA_013400695.1 Neodrepanis coruscans
TTTTTTTTTTTCTCTTTTTTTTTTTTTTTGAAGATGATTTCTAAAGACACGGGAACATTTGTACAAATAAGGCGCAGATGGGAGTGGGGCGGGGGAGAACACTGGAGCTGAATATCTGGGAAGGGAGGTGAAATGGTTTTCATCTGGGAAGGAAGTGGAGAAGCAGAGATTAAAACCCCCTTAGACTTTCCCACCACTCATAAATAATACATTGAATTACACTTACTGCTTTCTGCTCACTGAGGAGCACTGGGCAAAGGCCTCAAGTCCTGAAGAAAATTCACTGTCTGGGGGAATGGCAGGATTGAGAGACACGAATGGGGAGAAAGAGTGGTATTTTGGGAAGCTCTTTGGAAGGATAGGAAACAACTAAAAGTAACGTGTGAAGTCTGTGCTAATGCATGTGCCACACACCTGCATACACACACAGATCTATATATGTGTGTTTTCTCCTGCTGGTGAAATTCACCTACACACGTAAATATGCACACAAACGTGAAACCTGGGCACACGTGCTCACAGACTGAAACACAACTGTGCACAGAGGTATCATACACACGTACACTGGGCACAACTGTGCACAGAAGAATGTGCTTATGTATGTTCACACCCACAGGTGAATATGCACATCCACAGGTCCATCACATCTGTGCACTCAAGCACATGAGGAGGTGGGGGAAGGATGTAGATAAACAGGTAGTAGTTACTCATAGTAACAACCCCCGAACTGTACATGTATATGGTAAAGTCATTTGAGAGGCAGGATTTTACATGAGCTCTGTTATACATCCCTTCCAACTTCTCAAAGTGATGATAACAACTCTGCAAACCAGGTTTCCCACTAAATACCCAAAGCCTGTGTGTTTCAGCTGCTAACCCACCATTTATTTAGCAATCCTTCACAGTAACCAGAGCAGGCTACCCAAAATATGTCCAGCCTGCTGAGACGAATCTTTGGCTAAAAGACATCGATCATTTTCTGCAGCTAAAATTCCTCTGCAAATCAATGCCATCCAGTCATAGTTCTTCATGTCACACTCTAATGGGCCATCACAGTCAAAGAGGAAAACACAGCTCCACTCCTACCCAGACCTGAGTGCACAAGCCAAGGTTGGCAAAGGTGAGGGAGCTTTTGTTTATTGCTCTCCTTCTTTGGTGGTAGCACTGTAGGGAAGTGGTGTCATAAATATTTGTCTTTCTGCCTGTCTGTCTGTCAACATATATGTCTAAAATCCACTCTAACTGTAAATACATAAACATGGTTTAGCCATGGACTTGGCAGTGCTGGGTTAACAGTTGGACTTGATGATCTTAAAGGTCTTTTCCAACCTAAGTGGTTCTAGGATTCTGTGAACTGATACCGTGTGAGTACTTGTACACATCATGCTATAGATATAATATAGCATTAAATATATATAATGTGATATAGCAAGTGTATCATTATATGCACGTGTATGTATACATACATGCATATAAATAAACCCAGGCATGTATATCCCTTGGGTATTTTATTTTACTACTTGATTAGTAGCAGTGGTAGCAGTAATAGACATATTTCTGTCAGATCTAGACTGGTAACATAAGAGCATATTATCCTTTTAGGAAAGTAATTAGCATTAGGGATCTGATTCCTTTTGCTACCCTTCTAATTAATTATACTTGGTAATGCCATCATTAAGAAGAGCAGAGTGTTTGTTCTTTTAATCTCTGTGTAAGGGACATGAGTTGGGAACAAGCTGCTCTAAGATAGCTTTGCTGTGCTCTTTATTCCACCACTCAGCCCTCCTTTTTTTGGGTTTTTTTTTCCCAGCCAGGCTTTTTGCATCAAGAGCCTGCATACCCCTCCCCAAACAAAACAAAACAAGCCCCCCTTAAAACCTCTACCAAACTCCTCCCTCCAAAAAATCTAGGAAACACAGTGAATTAAAGAAGTCTTGACTTAAAAACGACCCATATGTTTGCAAATGCTTTCCAAATGATCCCTTTCTGAATCCATGTGTTGTGCAGGGTGTTGTGCAGGGGGTGGCGGGGGGAGGACACCCCACTACAGATTGCGGCTCTGATCTCCGGGTTTTTCCTGAGCTCGGGGCTGTCTGCAGCGCAGCGTGACCCTTCTGCCAGGGGTCGGTGCACTCGCCCGGAGGGCGGCTGTCCCCATCGCTGCGGCACAACCACGGGCCCCGCTCCCACACGTGGGGTCCCGGATCTAAACTGCTAATTGCACGGGTTCACAGATCCTCCAGCCCAGCGCCTCGGCGAAAACCGGCTCCTCGCCGGGCCCGCATCTCTTGGGGACCACACACAAGCACCGCACAGGGCTTTTGTGTGGAAGAAAAAAGGAGACTCATAATAGAAAGGGCGAGAAAGAGAAAAAGAGTTGGTAAACACATTGGCTGTGGTACCTAAAGACCAAGGCAGTGCGACAGGTTCCCAAGAGAAGATCAAAAGTTGGCCTTTGGGATAAGCAACTGAGCAAACTCAAGTATGTTTCTATAATGAACTGCACAAAAGCAGCAGAAGGAGTACCATGCCGAACTCAATGGGCTGCTCATAATGCACTGATATGTATATTATATAGATATTCCCATACCTGCCATACCAGTCCTGGCCAACGTTAGGTGTGTGTGCAGGCAAAGTACAGCACATAAATCTGCCACACACAATCCATAAACAGGTATGCACCACCGAGATACATGCAAGTAAATCTCTGCACAGAGAATTAGATCAAAAAACTCAGAGCTGTGCCTTGAGACCTCAGTGTGGATAATTACACAGCTTTACCTACAGGTACCTGCAGAGATGAGTGAGTTTATGCTGAATATATAAAATACATATTTGTATATCACATATAGTTCAGTATATCTGACAAAGTGAATCTGTGTGTAGATGTCCATGTTATCTAGTCACACAGTTCTGTGCATATGTTTCAATTGCAAAAAAAAATGTAGAATCGATCCTGGATTTAGCAGGCACAGAGGGCTGTGTGCTTATTATTGTGGGATGTGGGATATGGGATGTTTTTGCATCTTGTAAAAATTTATGCTGCTCAAAAATATTATTTTTTCATCAAGAATGTACAATGAGAATTTTCTTGAGAGGATGGGATGTGTTTTTATACTCTAAAACTTCAGCAGCCTGGAAGACCATTAATACTCATTTTTCTGTCATCTGATGTGACATCTGTCATGGCACTGAGCTTTCCATTAAGATGAACAGGGAGCAGTTACATTAAGTTATGTCCCAGCTATCTTCTTACAAAGAAAAGGCCCCATTTGTTCTAGGAGCTAATATGCTGGTTTCCTTCACTGTTACTCACTGAGGCAGTAAGCATGGATGTGACAGCCAGGCAGCTGATATGAATGCACATGGACATCTAAGGTCCAAAAGGAACATAATACAGCATAATCCCAGTTTAACATTATTTTAAAATTGGGGGAAACACTTAAACTCTTCCTACATAATGATATGAATTTTGCCCTGGATAAGATTATGTGGTTTTCAAGCATGATTAGCCATATGTCTAAACTGAAACAAGACAAAAACAAACCCAGCAACTTTGCAGTGCCATGTGCTGAGCTCAGGGCTTTTTAGAAAGGACAATACAGAACTTATTCAGCTGAAGTGTAGTCATAGCAATTGTTTCATTGAGAGAAATACATTGTTAGAAAAACTAAGGAAATATAGCAGCTTTAATTTGTCCATTGCTTTAGAAGGTGGACACCAAATGTAACCCAATTTTCTAGCTTATGTGTTACAATCACTATGACTCCCATGCAGTAAATATAGATAGAATTTAATTAACAGTTGTTTCTTAAAAATTTACTTAGAGCATCTTCTCTCTCTCCTAATTAATTTATCTTGATAAAATAACCAACATGAATGTATAAAGAAATATGCCAGTAAATAATTTATACATACATGTGTGGGGAGCGTCTGTGGTGGGAGAAGGAAAGGGAAGGAAAAACACCAAGTTAAAGCAGTTAGTTGCATTTACTTTAGCCTGTGTGCTTATACTAGTGCACATCCTCAGACCTCATATAGAAGGCATACAAACAACACTAAACTTTTTCTCAGTTTACAAGAATTAGGGACTAGCCAAAGTAGCAATGAAGTAGCAAGTTTAAGACTAACAAGAAAGGCTTTTCACACGGTGCATGATTAAACTGTGGAGCTCACAGACACAGGTTCAAATAACAGGAATTCAGAAAACAAGTAGAGCAAATATTGGGACAGAAAAGTCATAATCAACACAAAAATAAGGATAATAAGGCATGCTGAAGGGCTGCAGCAGGAGACGTGTCCCTCCAAAACTGATGCAGGTTCAATAGTTTTTGGTATGTGTCTCCAAGCTACTCCTGGCTAGTGGCCAGAGCAGTCCCTTCGAACACACATTGGTAGCAGCAGGGACTGAACCTCAGCCTTCCCCATCACTGGCAAACAGTCACTATCCAGGTACCACACAGAACAAGAGGAAGGAGGAGTGCTTCCTCCCTATTCACTGGATGTATTTTAATAGCAAAGAGTGATCCTCTACCTGGCCACAAAAAACTGAGTGTCAGTCACCACCTACAACCAGAAGCAGGTCTTTATTCTAGAGGGACACGACTCCTAGAAGCAACATGTAAGACTGCAAGGCAAAAACCAGCGTAGGATTACAGGTACAACCTTACTATCACCTTTGTCTGCATGCTTACTTGGTGACCCCCTGCTCAGTGAGCTGGTTTAGGGGAAGAAAATTTTAAGATGTCTTTAGCATTTACATAGGAGATTGTGACATCTAAGAGGAACTTTAGGAATGAGTGTTTAAATCATCATCTCCAAACTCAATTTGTCTCTCTTGTCTATCTGGAGGATACTTCTCCCTCTTCACTGACTTTAGATGGAGTTAAACTACCTGACACTACTCAAGCAGTTTCTGATACATTTTGAACTTGCAGATTGTTAGAGCAATAATATCAAGCCTCCTGAGGATGGACCAGCCTCTCTCAGATGGCATTTGTAGCCTCTGGAATCTTTATGCTGTGGGTTAAGAATCACAGGAGAAAGAGGAGTCCTTTCCCAAAAGACATAGTCTGTTCTGCCTCTCTGGCAGTCAAAAGTTTCCTACTGTGTATGCTGAGCCAAGGACACACTGGCTGTCATCTTCCTGTTAACCAACTCTACAAGTGAGTTGAGCTGATCTGAATGCCACTAATGGTACAAAATACACGTTAATTAGCAGCTTGGAAAAGGTCCATGGTGGAGGTACTGTACCACAGGTTCAACAGAAGCTGTCTGGGGAGTTTCTGGGCTTTAGGGAACCAGCTTTACAAAGAGAAGGACATCCTTTACCTTCTTCACTGGGTGTTCAGCTGTGTGTTGAGCAAGACTGATGCTTCTCTAGGATCTTCTTTGGGAATACTTGGGGGAGGGGGTGTGTTTGAGTGCATTGAAGCAGATGCAGTAGCACTTCTGAAACAAGTGGATTGGAAAGGATCAGCTGGGGCAGTGGAGGATCTCCCCCAAGTCTCACAAATGTGTTTTGGGGTACAGCTGCTGTCTTGCAAACCCTGGAGCACTTGCATGCAGCAGTGGTGTCTGTTTATTTACAAAAAAATTTCCTATGCGCCTATATGCCTTTCCCTTTGCTGACACTGAAGAAAGTGATAGAGCTCAGAGTGCCAAGAACCTTGAGAGGAATTTTAGGAATGCGTCAATTAGCTCACAAGAGTGATTAGCAGTGATTCATACGGCTTAGTGTCTCTTCCTTGTTGCTTTGTGGCTGCAGGATTCTGCAGGTGAGTTTGCCCAGTTTGAGCTCCTTTTGGCATCTCGAGCCAGTTTTGAAGCTGATGACTTAAGAGCTGTAACCTCCCTGGCAGTAGCCAGGTGTGAGTTCAGCCTGGGTGTGAACTGGGTGTGAGTTACAAGCTGACAGGCAAGATGCAAGTTACTCCAAGTCCTCCAAAGCCTTTAAATACCTCAGTTCACCTTGGCTTCACTGAACAATGTCCCTTCACTTGGCTATGGATTTTCTTTCAGACTCCCATACTCTGTACAAAACCAAACTCCAGCCCTCTGTGTCCTTTAAATTATTTGCCTTTATTGTACAAACTCCAAGAACAAAGCTAAAGAAAAACAATGAAAATAAACAAATTTTAAACACAACCACATTTCATACCCATTCCTCAAGCCAAGCTCTTATTATTCCAAAGAACAGGGCCACAAATATGAGGGACAAGAAGTGACAAACGAGTTCCTCTGACAACCAGTGGATCATGGCTCTTGCTCAAGAAAAAGTAGCTCACAGTGCTCTTTTTAGGTCATAGATATCATGAGACTTCATTAATGACTCAAAAAGTGCACAGGGAGATTTAAATGAGAGCTATTTTCTTTGTGTGTGAAATAAACTGATATTAATGGCTGGAGCAGGGACAAGTTGGCAAGGTATAGGCAGACCACAGTGTGGTCAGCACAAATTATTGTCATTTGCTGAAATAATTGCAGTGGCAACTGTTGCTGCTGTTGCTAAGTGTTGGTTTTTTCCCCGTGTGTCTTTGTGGTACACACTATTTACGGCCAGATTCTGCTATTCCTGGGGAGTCAAGGCTGCCCCTCTGAGATCTGCGTCATCCTGGCTTGATTGTATTGCAATTTAGAGGCTGCAGCCCTTAAGTGAGTGTGTGGGAGGTGGTGAATGACTGTGCAATATGTCTTGTGTCCTGTCACCTAAGGGAAGGACACCCCATGTCCCTTGGCAGATGTGGGGCTTAAGACTGCTTTCAGGCTTGTTCAGAGCTGGTGGTAGCCTCCAGCTTTCCTACGTCTGACACGTAGGACCTTGGAACGGGGAAGACTTGTAGCACCATTCTAGATGCAAGTGACTTCCACAGGGGAACAAAAAGCAGAAACGAAAGGCTAGGCCTGAAGCATCTCTTTCCTTTTACTGTCCAAAAAAGTAACTGAATTGTACAGGAGCAAAATCTGATCTCCATAATGGAGGTAACAGAGTGTTGGTCTTGACAGAAAGAATGGTAGAAAAGTACAGAGCAAACCAAAGACAGGGAATAAAGAGACAAAAGTGTAATTTTTTTTTCCCCCCAGTTACTAGAAGCATCTCAAATATTGTGTACCAGAGAGCTGGTTTATTAGCATCCAATTACCCTATGAAAGGAGAACAAAGAGCTGAAGCTGTGCCTGAAGGGAAGGTGATGCTTTCTAACATGGTCAGCCTTCAGCTCCCTCAGTACCTGATAATTAAAATCAAAGAGAGCCAGGTGCAGCCTGGGTACAAAAGGGAGAACAAAGAGGTGAACTGCTCTTTGTGCAAGAAAAAGCATGTTTTCCCTCATGCTTTTCACACAGCTTTGAGTTCTCAAGTGATCTCTGACTTCAGATGTGTCAGGACTCTCCGTCACACATTATACCAATATGGAAGATGCCACCTTCGAACAATTCATGCCCACATTTAAGCTCACAATGACACCACTCATGAAGGATGGGTGCTGAGTTCCCTTGTTTCATGTACCTCCAAACCTTTCCCAACCAATTTTGTACACAGGGGTGCAAGGTCAGAGCAAGAATGAAAAGAACAGGTCAGGTCCAAGCCATAAGGTTTCTACTATCTCATCTGGCTGTGAAGAGGCAAGATCAGAAAAATCTGAATTGTCTCTAAGTTTCAAGAGTGCAGAGAGAACTTGAAACTGGACAATATGTTCCAGATCAACACTTTGGAGATGAAAATGGATTTGAAAACTATACTAAGGAGGTACTTCAAAATTGTAAAGTTCCAAAATCTGAATGCCAAGCATTATGGCTGAATCTTTACCTTCCATTATCAGCCACAAAATAGTGGAAGATTTTTACCTTTTATTTTATGCCTCAAAACACACTAATATCCAGAAAAGTATTGTAGCACATGAAAATCATATCCGATATGAGACAGAATAGATCAGATCTCTCCTGTTGCTCCAGCATCTGAAATTTCCTTCTTCATATTCCCTAGAGGATCTTTCTTCAAAACACTGTCATTTGCCCTTCAAATTTGTCTCAGCATGAAAGAAAAACATTTAAACATGAATAAAAACAAGCCTTTGGTGCAATCTGTGTCTTTGGATCTCTGACTTGGTCCCAGTCCTCAGTTAGGAGTGAGGAGTGAAACAGTTATTTTCATGCAAGAGATCTCAAACATTTGTCTGTGTTCCTCATGAAGAATGAATTGGTCATTCATTTCGGCAATGACAAATACACCATTGCTCCCTCTTCTTTTGCCTCCCTCCCCACCTAGTTTTATCTGCATAAATATTAATACTGCAACTTCTAATTAAATCAGGAATATATTTACCTTCACAGATGAGCTACTTAAGCAACACAAGAGAGGCCTCTTGTTTCCGTGAAACTTTGCAGCCTGTAAAATGCAGCAGTCTTTCAAGGGTTATTGCTGCTCAGTAAATAATGGGAAAAGATGAGGAATATTTCTGAAATAGGTCAAGTACCCTCCAAACATAAACATGCTAATAGGGAGAGATGTAAGAACAGTGTCAAATGTCAATGATCACAAAGTAGCTCCCGAATATATATTTACCGAGTGCAATGCTTCTCTGCTGAACAGAGTTGACATAATGACATGCTCTTACAGGAAACTTTTCTGGTTACTTTGAGGTATTATAATTGTTTTATTTTTTTTTATAAAGTGCAACTAGAAAGTTCCTTGCCTCAAAAGACAGGCTCTTTGAATACTATTAATAATAATAAAATATCCTGTAAAAGGCAAACAATGTCTGTTTTTCTCAGAATGGTTTGTATAAAGCAGCCAGCTTAGCTGTATTTCTCTCCATACTCAGCACAACAGAACAGCTTGAATAGTATTGACTGAACTGTTATGTTTATGGGACCGTCCCATGGACTGATGCTAAAGTCAAGATAAAATACCCCAACTGCAGCTTGTCTGCCACAAGAACTTATTACCCTGTTAGGAGAAAAGTCTAGATTGATGTGACATGAGATTGGATAAATCCATGCTGTATGTTCCTTATCAATCACGTACATTCAAGCAGTTTAGCTGACAACCTGTTATACTATTTAAGCTACAACCAGATAAAAAACACTTGCAGAGTGAACACTCGTGTAGAACAGGACATACTGAATGGGGTTTTAGAGTCTATCTGGACTCTGGTAAATTGCGCTTAGTGAGCTGGATGATGTGTGACAAAGCAAACCAGGAGGGCTGTTATTTCACTATGGCTGTGGGCAAAGTTCAGCACTTGTACAGTTCCTCCCTCTCCTCTACGCCACTGCTCCTGGCTGATCAAAAGCCAGTGTGACATGTCAAAGAGAAAAACTCAGCCTCGTGTTGAAATTAATAACCCAGAACATCTTATGCAAGACATATGACCTAAGCCTGCCCCACTGCTCACTACCAGGAAGGTCTCTGCTGTGTTCATCTTCCACAATTGCTTTAAAACTGCCACATCCTAAGTGACCAATGGGAAAAAATGCCATGGGATTCATTTACTTTTGATCCAGTTCAAGTCAAAACCACAAAGATGGTCCATAATCAACGTTTGATCAGAGCTGATCAAATCCAGGGATAGTCAGACTGGGAGGGAAGTCCATAAGAAAGTCATAGAGCCACTTGAATCCAGAGGAGCACAACATGCACAAAAAGTGGGTCAGAAATGGTGAAAAATGAGTGGGTTTATTCAGTCTAAAAAATGCAAAGAGGACACAGTCTAACAGTCCACAAACTCCTGATTGAGAAGAGGAAGGTTATAGACCTTTGCATCTCCTATGGGAAGAAGACAGAATCTTGTTCTTGAGCTGCCACAAAGGCACAATGACATTAGACATCACAGGGAAATCTGTTCAAGAGGAAGACAAGGGAGAAGTGGAAGAGGTTACTGACAGTGTTTGTGGTACTTCCACCATTAGGGAATTTTAAGAAGAGGTTTGATGTGCATGTGCCAGGAATGAGTTAAAGTCTGTCTGTTTAGGTCCTGGATGAGGAGGAAAAATCAACCTTCTCAAGGTCCCTTCCCACTCTGTTTTCTAGGCTTTGTTAATTCAAGCTGGACACAGTTAACTCACTGGACACAGTTCCTCAGACACACTCATGATTCAATCTTTGCTTTTTGCACAAGGTCTTACTCAAAGTCTCACAGAAAAAGCACGATGCTGTTGGTCACTTTGGACTCCAGCCCACCTTGATGCACTAAAAATGGTTTCATAAATCAAAGTGGAGATGAGGAGATTTCTTGTCCCAGTAAGTCAAACATACAGTTAGGACCAGGACTACAGTGTGGACCCAGCTCCACATCTGAACTGCCCCTGGCCCAAAAAAGTTTACATCTGAGCTGTTGGTTTGGGGCCTCTCAGTAACTTTCCCACATCGGCAGCTATTGTGAAGCACCACATGAGAGGTTTTTTGAGCTGGGAAGCCTTTCACAGATCTTTATTTTATCTAAATAAGGACAAAGAGCTTGTGCAGTGCCAGCACTGCCCCACTGGAGTCAAAAGGCATCTCTGTTCAAACACCAATAGCTTGAGGCCCGAAGATGTGCAGCTCCAGCAAGAAGGACCCGGGAGGCGATGGTCTGTTCCTGCCAACCAGCAATGTGGCTGTTTATCCAAAGGAACAGTACTCTGTGTGAATGATGGTAGGTTTATTTTGCAATCAGCGTCACAAATTATGGCGCTTTTCCATCTATTGTCCTATATGCTAAGTAAACATCATAAACCATTCTGTGCTATGTGCTTCTGAAAATTGTAATGCAAGAGTTTTACCATCAAGGACCAGTGAAAGGGCAAACAAGGAAGTCAATCCATGTAAGTTAGCCTTGTTTTCCATATGACAGAGAAGTGTATACACTGGTTGTTCCTCTCATGTCTTTTATGGTATTTTTTTTAAGGTTATTATGCTGCATTACACATCTCCATTCATAAAATTAAGTTCTACAGGGCAGGAAATTATTCCCTTTTTCATGATCATATCATCTGAACCCATGCTGCAGGCAATAGGGAGAAATTACTACTCCTGTTGCACATTTAAGGAGTTTCTTCTGCTGCATGGTTCCCACATCAATAAGAAATTCTGCACATGCAGCAAGGCAAAAACCCACTGGGTAGGCTGAAAAGATTTCTCTGTGTGTGTGGTTTGGTTTGGTTTGGTTTAATTTAAAGATGTGCAGATAGAGTTTTCACTCAGGGTGCGGTATTCATTAGCGCAAGGCAGCAAACTTGCCTGGAGATCTGAAGGCCCCAGGAACCAAGCTGTGGGTGGGTAGTGATTGAAAAGGTTTAAAGGGTGATGATTTGATAATTTCCCTAGTCCAAAAGCCTGCAGAGAACACACACATACAAAGTCTGGTCTAGGTCTGCCCCATATCTCAACTGCCTTGGAGGCAGGTACTGCAGGACCATGCATTGGTCCATATGGATATACTGATGTGATGGATCCACTTAAGGGCATCCCAGGCCGGGACATCTACAGATAGACCCAGGTCCCACAACTGGCTACTGAGAACTAGAGAAATAGCTTTAAAATGCACAACAGCAGTTTGAAAATGAGGGAATGAAAGATAACACCCATCCCTATATGCTTCCATAACTCCTTCTGGGTCTGTCTAGATAAATTTAAAATTCTCAGATTCTGCTTTGACAAGGCTGGGAGCCCAGGTGGGACCAGCCTGCAGGTCTGCATGAGGCTCACCAGTGCAGGTTCCCCAGCGGGGCCCTGGCCCACACCTAGCAGTGCTTTAGTGCTGATGCAAAGATGACCAAATAACGTGCCACCCTCCTTGTGTAAGGGGGAGCTGGCAGGCACTGCTGCAGTAGACACTGTTGGGCTCCCCATAAAGGATTGATGGGAATCTTCTCTCATCTCCTGCCTCCACCCCGCCCCCCAAAACTCAACCTCCACATGACTTGCCTGAATTCATGGACTTAGTCTTGTGGCTGTCAGTCACCTCAAAGCCTGGTTCTGCTCTTTTTGCAGAGGATGTGTACAGCACACAGAGAATTCAGAGTCATCCCACCACAGTTTAGGCTGAAGCTGTATGAACTCAAAATTCATCCTAAAGCAAGGATTTCCTGCAGATGAAGAAACAAAATGTCCCAATTTTTTATAGAATATTTCTTTGTAATTTTTATTACCTACTGATTCTATCCATTGGTGAAATGTACCACCAAACTGAAATACTGGCATTTGGAAAGGGGTGAGAAACCATAAAAAAATGCTGTTGCCAACACCATAATAGGGCATTTGGAGGGTTGTGTGATCTTCCCATATTCCTGTCATGAATACAGCTGTGTACTTATATACAAAAAACAAACTTTCAGAATGTAATTGAAAAGATTATTTATTATATGTTGTCCTTTCTGAAGAGAGCTCATTGTACTATATTAAATAAATAAACCCAGCTAGTCCTTTATATTTCAGTCCTGCTTATTTACTAAGACTGTGGCCGCAAAAAAAACTGTAGAGATTTTGAAGTAATATAGTATGTTATGTATGTATAGTTCATACTTTCAAAGTCATTCTCTTACGTCTTTAAGAAACCCCTAACTCCCTTCTTCAAATGCGTATACCACTTACAGAGCTCATCTTATGTGTTTTCTACTATACATTGAATATACCTTTGCACAAGGAGCTGGAAATATTAGTTCTTGAGTGTGGTGGTTTTACCACAAATTCAGTGATTTTTCGAGCAGAGACTCTGAGAGAAGTCACAAACACACCCCAAAAATGAAGAGAACACACAAACAATCACAGTTTATTTTGCGCAAACACCAAAACCTGACAAACAAAGTACAAAACAGACAAATCAAATAAATAAATTTCTTCCAGGGCCCTCGTTTGGGGCAAGGACGCTCTGGCGAATAGTGCTTGTGTCTGTCTCTCTCAGAGCCCAGCAAAGAGACTCCACGGTATTTAGAAGGGAGCGTGTGGTCTTGAGGGCCCCTTAGCCTTTTCCCTCTGGCCAGTTCCGACTGAGGAGAACAACTTAAGAGGATTACAAAACCGCGCCCCTCCCCCCTTTCCTCCCTTTTAGCCCGAGAGATTTAGTGCTGAAAATGGAAAAGAAAAGATGTC
>VYZS01062182.1:30791-51179 GCA_013400695.1 Neodrepanis coruscans
TGCCTTTATTATGTTTGTCTAAACAATTTCATATTTTTTAGTAACCTGGAATAAGAGGGAAAAAAAAAGGAAGAAAATCCTCCTTCTTATTGTGAAACATTTGTGATGATAGTTTCCCTTGCTACAAAGCTTTTTAGCTGTGCCTAGTTCATGACCCTTAGCAAATCTGAACTGTAAAATAAAGATTAATAGTTGATTTAATTATCGTTAGATTATAAATGTGGTAAGAGAGTTGGTCACTAAGAAAATTCATTAAACACCCCACTCCCCCGGAAAAAAAACAAATTTAAAAATAAAAGAGGAAGAAGAAAACAACCCCTTTTTTTTTCCTTTTCTGAAAATTTTTGGACAGCAAACTGTCTCTATGGAAGAGAGAATGATCTGTGGGAGTTTTGGCAGTCTGTGATATGTGTCACTCCTCTTAGCAGAGCCAAGTTTAGATGCTCTCTTAGCTGAAAAGTCCATTCTGGAGTCATAGAGCATCTGGGATGCTCCCTAGAACAGGAAAAGGGATGACATGCATTCACCCAAACCCATCTGCGGTCCTAGGCCTCATTGCATATCCCTGCTTCCTCTCCATAGCCTCACTCATCGTTTTCCATGAATGGGGAAGACCTGAAGAGAAAGCAGGAGAGCAGCAGCAGGAAAGCTGGTGGAGGAAATACAAACATTTACTGAACTAAACCTAAATAGCTCATGATACAGAAGGTCTAATGCATGTACAGCCTGTAGAACAAAGCAGAAAACACTCCTCTTTACCTTTGGCTTTCTGTGTATGTATGTGTAGAAAATACCATTGAAATATTTTAGCTACTATTGAGAATATGGTTGGATAAAATACATTTAATTAAGTCAAAAGTCTTCTCTTGTCTGCTATTCATATTACATACCACTCTAAGGCTATGTTTATGTTGTCAGTGTCTGTCAGTGTCTCTTCCCCTGCTGGAGCAGTGAGCAGGTCTCACAGGGTAACAGCCTGGGCTTGAGAGGGTGAACACAGATTTGCAGGTCTTCTTACTTAGTGTAAGCCTCTTGTTCTTGGAGCCATTCTGCTGCCATCACCATGGCAAAGATCAAGAGGCCTGACATTTACAACGGAAGGGTGAAGAGGAACTGCTGATGCAACTGGGTGGCCAGAAGCTGGAATGGGTTCAACACCACATGGTGGGGATCTCAGGGGAAAATAATTTCAACATCTGCAAGATACATGTGATCTCAAAATATATTGACAGAGCCATGGCTGTTATCAGTAAGTACCAGAAGGAGAACTTGGGAAAGTTTACAAGGACGAAAAACACAAGCCTCTTGAGGAGTGGATCAAGATGACACATATAGGGAAGAGACAAGAAAGAGAGAAAACTGATGGAATTAAGCAAAAACATGATTAATCAGAAGAGTGCAAAACTGACTGGGGCAGGCTGGGAGCTGAGGAGAAAGAGCAAACAAGATCACAGTTAAGGAATATTTTGGAAAAGGATGATGAGTTTGGGAGCTTGAAGAAAGATAGCTGTAACTGGAAGTCTGATGTCTGTCAGATGACATACAGACATTTAGCGAAGGAGAGAGATTGGGAAAAGGCACACTTCTGGGAATGAGTCGACTGAACAAGGCTTAGAGCCATAGAGGCTGAGGCTCCTTGGTTGGGCATGGGTCAGGAGAACTGAGAAAACTGCAGTGGTAATGACAAAGATGCTTCAGAGGTCTGCTTAAAGAGCTTAGTGACTGATGTCTGTGGGGAAGAGCAAGAGATTCCAGCTCTGAAAAAGGCACATGTGCATCTGATTATGGAGCTGCACACTGGAATTTCAGCTGGTTTCTTTTCAGTTTTTGTTTGTGGTGTGTTGTTTTTCTTTTATTTTAATCTGGCACATAACATAAAAATAAACTGTGAAAAAGCATTATTAAAGTTGCTGTTTTCTGCTAGATCAGGAGTCTCTGTAGCATGAGTCTCTGTAATGAGTCTCATTGGCACAGTCTGTATGAGCTTACACACAGGAGTGTCCCCATACCAAGAGGCTGCTAAGGTTTTCCCAAAGCAGCAGTTTATATTATTACTTGTTTTTAAAGGGTAGCTGCCACTAAAGAAAATTATGGCTCTTACTTTCGTATGAATGTACATATGTATATACGTACATATTTGTGCCTATGTATATGTGTATTTTTATATGTAGTTTAATATAGTTTTCATTTGCATCATATATAATGACATAGACGTGTTTACCCTTGTTCATATTGAGGACCTGTCTCTTGTATCAAGGAGCATCTGCACTTTGGCAGTGGCTGTAGCAGATGGCTATGGAAGAAAAATCAGCTACACTGATAACTCATGTTATATTGTCTCCCTGCTTCTCAGTTTTCAGTTCCTAGTGATCCATGGATAACATATTTCCTGTGCTGGAGGTGATATGTTAGTGTTTAATCACCCTTGATGGATTTTTCTTCCTACCCACAATACCCTGTGGCAATGAATTTCACAGTTTTATACTGTGTGTGAGAAAAGATCTGCCTTTACTTGTTTGTACTAGCTGCTTGATGTTTATTAGTTCCAGTCATATGAGGCACACTGAAAAATTGTTTCCTGTTCACTGTCTTGCTGCCATGCTTCAGGATTATTCAGACACTTGTCATTTCTCTATCTCCATCGACATTTTTACAGTCTGAAAAGACCAAGTCAGTGACCTGCTTTGTTTGTACTAGTCACACTTTTCTGTGAGATATTATCATATTCCTCAGAAATTAAAAAAAAAACCAAAAACCAAACATTTGAATTAGATCAGGTAGCCTAAAAAACCCTCACAATGAGTTCTTTAAGTTCTTCCACAAAGTCCTTTTTTGAATATATACCATGTAGATAGCAAATACCTGTAGATTGCGGGAATATTCAATATATTTTGCAAACTTTTATAAAACTGATTCGCCTCTGTCTTAGATTAGTATGATTCCATATATAAAAATTTCAAGGGAATCATATGCCCTCTTCCTCGTTCCTTTGATATAACTCAGAATAATTCAGTAGTATTTGAAAATGTGACAGCTTAGAGGTCTGATATAAGAAACTTTGTTGGTCTTCATGTGAGAAACCCATTCATTTTTCTTTACAAATGGGATAAGCCTTGGTTATAAAGTTAACATTTTAAGTAATGGCCATTTTGTATACAGAAAAAATACTCTCATTGTTAAGTGAACAAATTTACTATTTTTAATCTTTATTTACATGAATTTGGAGGCACAGATTTCATAGTGGGAAGAAAGCAGTAAGTGTTCCTAATGCCAGTTTGATTACACTTATTTATTCATCGATGTATTCGTTTTGATGTTCAGACTGTCTTCTATAAACTGTGTATTTAATTTTTCCAGCCATGATTTTATTTAATCAGACAGGGTTGACAGGTAGTAGTGTCATAAATATAATAAACACTTGAAAAACTGGAAGAATTTGTAGATACGGGAAATTTTCAAGATAATTATAAAAAGAAGGCAAAACTACTATGAATATGTCCCAAGAAAATAGTACTGTACAGTTCCTGCAAACAATATGTATCTGTGGCTTTTTGATAAGTTTTAGCACAGGTAATGCAGACAGGATTTTTTTAAAAATAAGTCTTTTCACTAAGAATCATAGAACCTTCCTTTAGCATGCTGGCGAAATACTTTTCTTCCTTTGCTTTGGGGGAAACCACTATTCTCTAAACAAAGGCAAAGCAGAGCCAATGCATGTAATTTGAGTCTTACCGCTAGGATCTTACTTTTAATAAAATATCACTACAATAATTTTAAAAAGTAACAGTAATGGTAAAAAATCAGTGCAGTGACACTTTTGTAGATTGTTGTAGTTTTTCCTCTATGTATGTCAATTACAGTCTGTGGTAATTTTATTTTAAAATAGATGGCAAGGGATCCTATGAAGATGCTAGGTCACTGGTCTCTCTCTTCATTTTTCAGTCATTAAACAAGGGGGAAAAACCTTTCTTGAAGCAGTTCCTCATCAGCAATGTATCTTCCATATCGTGGTTTAGAGGACATTCTAGGAAGGGTTCAGCAGGCAGCAATATGAGACACGTTGGAGTAAGGGAGAAGGTCCTCAACAAACTGAGCGTCTAAGCCTGAAAACAGTATATGGAGATTCTTGTATTGCTTCTCAATCAGGTGTGTCAATAAACCCTACATATACCTCTAAACTGCATACAATCCAATCCACTTTTAAAAGTATTAGAAGTTATAGCCACTAGAAATTCTTAAACTTTAGACCAATCACAGCAGAAACATTAAAATGTTTGAGAATTAACTCCAATGATAAAAATCAAATGAAGGTGCAGTTTCCAGCTGACTGCTTGTCAGGTATTCTTAGTGATAGCACTTGGAGAGTTAGAATGCTCTATGGAAATTTCCTCTAGCTTAATTCCAATTTGCCTAGTCTCATGCACATGTAACTAAAATAAAATGCCTTTGTGTACGCACCACTTGTGTATATTGGTTTGTATAGAAATTAAAATCACCCAGGATTTTCCTCTGTAACACATAAGAGAAAAAAAGCTGAGGCAGACAGAATTGAGTTATCATCCCACAGCAAAAAGGAGCACACTTCCCCTGGAAAACCACTTGTCTTTCAAATTGCTAATTCTTATTGAAGCCTGGCATGCTATTACTCTTGTAATTTATCATCTTTTAGAGAGATGTATAAGGCAGGATGCCAATATATAATCAGATGGATTTTGTTCTCTGTCATCATGAGCTTTACTTGGTAGAAATGCCTGTTGACAAGAGAGATAAGAAAACTTATCTAGGCAGGGTAGAGCACCACCTAATCCCACTTCTCATCCTTGGTGTACACGAGTCCATCTTCAGTGAAATATGGACAAAGAGAAGGCAGCTCAGAAACTGATCTGTTACAAGGCTGAATGTGTGTCCTTGCTGGTTTTGCTTAACTTAACCTCCTTATTTGAAAAGGCTTTTCAATTGTTTTCATCTTGAACAATGCAGAGTTAACATCTGATAAGGTTACAGCTGCCTAGACTGTGCTGATATAAAAGATCCATAATTTTCTTTGTCGGGGTTGAAGGGTGAAAAGAATCAAATGTAGTGATAAAGGAAATCTTTAAGGACAGGTCTAGGAACCATGATGTCTTGGGAGAAAGCTTCAGTTTTAATGTTCAACTTAACAGAGAAGGTGACTCACAGGAAGGAGTATGTTTGGAGGATATTCAGTATACATATTTTTTTACTTGTAGGAGGATGAGAATGCCACTAATCCTATTGTGCTTTTTGTCTCTGTCATAAGTAGGAGAAGCTATTCACAACACTGATTTGTTTGTGTATATTTACCTTATATGTGAGTTCCTGTGCAGGGTTACTTGGGAATAATTAGGCCACCTATCATTCTGACTTCCCATGAAATTTAATTAGATTTGCTTTTTCTCTTGTATGTCAGAAGCCTTTTATAGTCTGAGATCTTTGATGCAAGAAAAAAAAATTCTCATTGCTAAAACATACTTTGGAATTTCCTAGTATGTTCATACCAGCAGTGCAACTTTATTGTGTTTGCTAACAAAGAGTCTTTAGCCTGGGTTTGAGCAGCTACACAGCACAGTGGTTTATTTGTATGTAACAGTTACTGGTTTCAAGTCTTTTAGTGTTAGATGTCAAGAAATTCTTATCTCTTAGCCAAACAGACCAGAAATTTGGAAAAAAGCCTTTATTTTAACTACAAGTTCAGAGTCACCGGGTGTTTGCCCAGACTCAGAGTGAGTGGTTGCTTCTGTACAGATTGTACTAATTCACTATCTCTTTGTTACTGAAATGGGAAAGCTCTCCTTCCCTTCCTACTGAGTTAGGGAAAGGAGAATTATTTGGAGTCTGGGAGGTGCCCATGGGGGGTTAGGAAGTGGAGCTGAGGTCCTACTGTCGGAAACAGGGCTAACATGGGAAGCGTCGCTGTAAGCATCGGACGTGAACATCAGATAAGGAGGCAGAGAGAGAACTAGACGTCACAACAGCCTACTGGAACAACATCTCAAGGTCTCCTCGAGGGGAACGTGTTTTTCTGCAGTGGGGCAATGGCAGCGACAGCTCAGCCCCTGGTGGGAAGGGGTTTCTGGGTTCTGAGATGGGGCAGAGAATGGAGAGGGCCTCGAACGGGGAGGCCAATCAGCAGTGAGTGATACCTGCCACTCCAGAGAAGTGTATAGACCCGTGGGATCACATGTTCTGAGAGCAGGTCTTTGGAACGGGTCTGTAACCTGCTCCCTGCGCGCGCACAATAAATACACCATTCTCATATTGAGAATTTGTTGTGAGTTCAGTTACCGCAGGTCACTACTACCCTTCCTTGTATCTTTCTGCTTTAGTCTCCCAATTCCTGCCTCATTCTAGCTCTGGATCTCACACAGACCAGAAAAAGAGCAAGGTTGCAGACTCCTTAGATGTATTTATTGCTACTTATGAATCCAGGGTCTCTGGAGACCTCAGTCATTCCCAACTAATCTGGATGAAAGGTGAGGTCTTTCTCATATCCTAAGCCCAGGATGAAACATGCTTTTATCATGCTCAGGTTTGGAAAGAACAAAAATCTTGGCAACACTTGCTGTATCCTTCCTGCTGGACTCTGTTTCTAGAAGACGGGAAAGATGAAGGGCAATGCGGGAAAGAAACCTCAGATGCAGCATGAAGCGTTCAGTCTGCAGAAGATTAGTTTTAGTGTAAGGGCTGATTGTATCATGTCTTTTTTGGTCCAGCTTCCTTTTTTGTCTTGGTTACTTTCTAGACAACTTAGAAGTGCAGTGGTTGAGATCTATGTAGACATCTGGGAGGTTGTATGGTACTCAGAGCTGCTCCAGGTATTGAGCATTATCAGGTACTGCACACCTACAGCTTCTCTGTGAGGGCAGATTGTATGGCAAATGGGTCAAGCATGCATCGATGAGACACGTCAGCTGTACTAGCAAAATGGAGTCTGAAAAGTTCCTAATTTCATGAGAAGAACTTTTACTACTTTTTGTGAGAAGAGTAAAACAGGAAGTTCTTCATCGTAAGGGGCATTCTGAGAAGATTCTTGAATATGCTGTAGCTGCTTTTCAGAGTGGTTCTTAGAGGCCCAAGTTAGCCTACTGCTATTCTTCTGAACGTTATGGAAAGCATATTCAGTGACCGGGCAAACATGATATATTGATCTTGTTCATGTGTTTCTGTTTATGGTGACTGACACTGGGATTGTGGAGATATAGTGCCAATGATCATTAATCTTCTATCATCTTTTTTTGTTCTTTCCCTCTTGTTCAAGTTATAGATCCTAGCTGTAGATATAGCTGGGAAATGGCTGTCAGAATGGAACATGGTAGGGAGTTGCTGGAAAGAAGCCATTGCGGTGTCTTATTACAAATTCAGAGCAAAAGCTTTCAAAGAGCATTCACCCGGCACTCCTACAACCGCAGCGTGTGGCACTCTTGAAATTTGTTGGAAGACGGCATCTGGCCCACCTGCTTCGTTTTTAAAGCACATACTGGCTATGGAGTTAAATTTGGAAACCAACAGTGGTTAATTTCTAGTTTTGCTGGATGCAAACAAAATCAAAAGGTCCTTTTGCTTAGTAAGAACAATTAAAACACAGTAAGTCAAACAAAGCATAATGTGGAGTAAAAAGAGCTGTTGATCTGTCAGTGATTTGATTCACCTGTTGTAAGAAATTGAAATAAAAATAAGAATCTACTTAGAAAGTCAAGCATTTAATTGTTAAAAAAACCCAACCGTTAAAGCAATCGTGAAATGCACACATCCTGTGAAGGACTCTAGTTCTAATTGCTGTGTGTATAACTTCAGCTCTGAAAGTATGAGATAAATTCAAGTGAAAGCAGTGCCTCTGAGTGGAGTGTTTTGATCCAGGTGTAAAAAAGCATCCAGAGTTATCATCTGTATCTGTTTCCTTGCTGATGCCTCTCACAATGATGAGATTGCTCTCTCAGACTGCTATATGATTGCAGCTTCAGGAAAATAACAATTTAATTACTCAGTTTTTGGGTCATTGATCAATGTCACTGATCTAGAACATGCTTTCAGTAACTATGTATAGCTGCGGGGTTGATAGACATATGATCATGGGCTGAACTCTATTCTGTTCAGCTGAGATAAGAGCATAATATCAATCTGTAATTAATGCTCTGACTTAGAGAAAAAATAAATACTGTTCCTGACAGTGTTAGTATTCATTCTTCTCTCTGAAATTCCTTGGGTAATTTTGTAAAGCTTATGTTATAATGTGTTCTCAGAAAGCAAACAGGAAGGAAAAATGTAAGATGTTACCTAAATTATGTTCTTTAGATCATACTAAAGTTAAAAAGTTTTGTGGGACAACTGGATAGTGTTGAAGGTCTTAAATTAGTAAATTTTTTGCTTAGCAGTTTGGTTATTTCTGTTGTTTTGTTGTTTCATTACATATGTGGCAGAACCCAGCTACAATATCCTTCCAAAGTAACATGTTTGTGACTTTGGAAAGCTCCTGGGACTTGTGATTTCATATGCTTGAGTATGTGAATAGATACAGCTGGTTATGCAGCTGAAGGACCATTTTATCCACATTGCATTTAATTATACATCTATAACCTTCTCAAATTCTCAGTGTCACCTCTGCTCATGGTGGCTGTGAAGGCACTGTTACTGACAGGAGACAGGAATATGCTTGCACTATAACTACTGCACATAAAATCTGTTTTGTGTTTTTTGCTGATAAGAACTTCATAAGCGGTGGCCCAGAGAAAGTTGGTGTCATTGGCAGCTTCTCTCTTGATATTTGGAATATTTCTACAGGTGAAGTAGAAAATGATATCTCCAAGCTTTTGGCAATTTATCCAAGTATTTTTCATTCAAAGTCACTGTCCTGGTTTGGACACTAGGGGGCGTTATAAAGAGATGAGAGATTGCAATAGAGCAACAATGTAAAGATTTATTTTAACAAGCAACAAAAAACTGATAATAAAAATGCGAAGTGGACAAACTGTGCTCCTCTGGGCTGCCTGCTGGGCTGGTGGAGCAAGGGAGGAAGGAAGGCTGACCCATGGAATGGTGCCGGTCCCACTCTGGGCCTCCTGGAAAATAGTAAAGGGAAAAGAAAACTCTGGGGGCTCAAGAGGAGAGAATACCACAGCTGGTGAGCAGCGTGGTCCTGAGCCCTGTGCTGCCTCCACTGTCGATTCAGCTGTGCTGCTGCCTGGGCCACAGGAAAGGGCCAAGAGGGCAGGGGAGATGAGCTGAAATGCAGCTGTGATGAGAGCTGAGCCCGAAGAGGAGAGCAGAACTTCTGTGCGTGAGGTTTTACAGGGTGCCCATTCTCACATTAACTTGGTGCACCCTTCCAGTGCAGGCTGCCTCCTGACTGGCTGACGGTTCTGGGCACCTCCTCCACCCTGAGACTTCACCATGAGGCAACATGGCGGCGTTCCCACCAAAATGCCTCGTGGCTGTGGCCTGCCACAACAGGGAGCCGACACTGCCACATCTGTCAGCACTACAGGGCTCCCCGAGGGCCCCAGCGCCACCCCCAGCATCGTATTCTGCCACCCCGGGTCTGCTCCGCACAGCAGCACCAGGCTGGGGCTGGCCTCACCCTGTGTGCCAGCATGGCTACTGCAGAGGTAGAGGGGCCCCCAGGGCACCACCCGCAGGCAGCACCCCTGGCCGCAGCTCTGCACCGCTCCACTGGCCACGCAAGCTAAGGACTGACGGGAACTGCTGCACGCTAGGGCCGAGGGCATCCTCGGCCAGGCACCACCTCCGGGCCAGTGGGGCCAGTGGGGGAGCCACGGAAGGTGCCATTGCCACCCGCCCGGCACCGCAAGGCCCATTGCTGCAGCTGTGCCACCGCTGCCCTGCTCCACCAAAGGGGGAGCCATGGAAGGGACTGTTGCCTCCTCCCGGAACTGCCCACTGGCCCACACCACTGCTGCTGCCACCGCCTGAGCCGCCCTAGTCCTGGCGCTGTGGGACTGGGGCCGGCAGCGGACACACATTGGTCCAATGGACAGAGCCACGGGCACATTGTGACCTGCTGAGATTCATTTGCTCTGCTTTGCTTTCTTATAAAAGAGAAAAAACAGATTTGAAAGCAACCCTCCCCCTCCCCTTCCAAAACCCCTTGACAGATAACCCCCTGTCCCGCACAGAAAAAGGGGAAAGGAAAGAACACATTTTAAAATGAAAAGCATTCTTTCACCCCGTAACAGTCACTCAGGAAGATCTTACTTACTTCACATTAACTTGCTCAAGCTGAGATCACAGGGAAGCCCATCATTTCTCCAGGTTCTTCAAGTGTATGTTCCTTCTGCCCTTCCTCAGGGCAGTTGATTTCTCTGTCTTCCATAAAGAACCTGAGTGAAGACATTTCTGCTGTGTCTGTTATGGTATATGCTGTTTCTGGTGTCTGTATTGTGACAGAACAGCCAGCTTGGAGGGAGTGGTTGTGAAACCTGTTTAAGAATGAATAAATATTACCAAGTTCAAATTAATGGAATGAACCTTTTTTCTTACTCTAAACCAGCTTCGATCCCCAAAAAAGGAGTTGCTAATAAATAGGTTTGATGTATGGAACTAAAGTATAGCATGTCTGTATGGCAGTAAAATGTGGCAGAGTATATGACAAAACCCACTGAAACTGCAAACTAATGGGACTTTATTGTTGTTTACTGTTAAAAAACTTCCTGTAAAAAGACAGGCGATGTTTTGTTTTGTTTTTCTTTTACTATATAATGGATAAGGGACGGAGGGTACAGCTTGGCTGTCTGGGAATGGAGCTCTTCTGCCTCCCATGTGAGCGAGAGGCATGGTGAGCTCTGGATAGAAGCAAAGCAGTCAATCACCTACAACAGCGGGCTCTTAACAAAATGACTGGATCCCCAACTCATCTGTGTTAGAGACAGGGAGAATCAAGTTTGCTGATGTCAGTCAGTGATGTCAGAATGTATGAGAAGGCAGATACCTGGGGAAATATTCTCCAGCCAGGAACAGTAGGATCACAAGCCCAGTTTCCTGGAGTTCCCTAACAAACCTATCTCACTTCTCACCTGCTGAAGCTGGAGGTACTATTCTATGCAGCTCAATTTCAGATCATGAAGTTCAATGTTTTGTTAAGAAACTCTGAGAAGATAACTTCGGCCTGGGATGATGTCTGGCTTGTCAAGCGGGGTTTGACACAAGCATGAGCATATATCACATAGGAATTGTAAAAAAAAAAAAGGTTCTGTTCATAAATAATTCTCATATATCTGCCTTAAAAATGCAGGCAAATGAAGTTCCCTGTGTATAGGCAACATGAATCACTAACCTTCACTATAACATCTTTCACAAGGCATTTTGTATAATTGATACATCTGTATTCCACCCACAGTTATCACAATTCATTTGTTTCAAAAGTCTGTGCTTGTAAAGACATAAAAATTGCCTTGTCTGAAAGCCAGCTATAAAGTGACTAGAATGCATGTTTTTTTTCCTGTTACTATATGTCCATTAAAATATTTTTTCTAGAAGAATTCTTCAAAAAAATAACTTTCATAAATGGGAATTGAGACCGTATTTTAAAAATTGGTCTTTTTTGTTGTTGTTAAAAAAAGCAATCTCTGTCTTTTGAGTTGTTTATAGCTAAACTTCTAAAAGAATTTTCTAAGCACTGAAAAAATTGGCTTCAAACCCCAGTCTTCCCATTACTTTAAAATAGAGCTTGTCCACTTGCATGATTTTAAACTGCAGCGTGTTTCATATATAGTTCAGGTGCACCTCCAAGGCACTGCTGGTTTTACTAAGGAAATAAATGAATCATCAAGTGCTATTCAGCAAAGACTATGTGGATGTTATGAAGATGTAATGTCATTCCCAGCCTCCCAGTCTAATCTGACAGTGGTACTCTATGGAACCATTACCCTATCCCATTTGTGAACTATTCCAAGAGATCCTTCTCTTCACCACTTCAAAGGGTGTGTTATATGTTTTGTGGCTCTCAAGCAGATGAAGATTTTGGTATGTGGCTGTCCGGGTTTAGGACAATATTAGGTTTATCAATGGACAAGAGACATATTGGGAAGGCAACAATCTATTAAATATAGATATATGGGGAAATGGATGGTGTAATTGCTCTGTTATGGCCATCAGGAGGCACTGTGGGTCCCGCTGGAACACGAATGGTGCAGTTGCTCTGTTGTGGCCAGCAGAGGGCGCTGTGTGTCTCTCCGGAGACACAGGGAGGTGCAGTTACTCTCTTATGGCCAGCAGAGGGCGCTGTGTGCCAGGGGGTCTGGGGAACACACAAACATGCACACGTACACAGAGAGTGTAACTCGAGAGGGGAGGGGAAAAGAAATGGAGTGGCACCGTGCTCCCAGACAACCCCTCCCCACTGCCCTTGCTGTGGGAAAAGGCTAGCAGCACCTTGCTCAGGGCCAAGGTGAAGGAGGAGGGCCCCCCCGAAGAACACAGGAGAGGCTTAGAGGCGGGTGCCCACAAACCAAAAATATCCATGGAAAGGCAGCGGTGTCTCAGAGGTGGTGTGGCTGTGAAGAGGTTCTCCTAAGGGGTCTTCTCTGGCAGGAAAAGACAAAAAGCAGTGGTGACCTTAGGAAGGTCCATGGGGGAGAGGTAGAAGGCAGCACAGGTCCGGGATAGTCCTCTGGGCCATGCTGAGTAGAGGCACCCTGTTTCCAGCTGCAGGGTCCAGGAGAGAGAGGGCGAGGGCTGCTTCCCGTAGGTTTTTATAATCCCAGTCCTTTCCCAGAGCACTTTGCGGGTCTGAGGGGCTGATGGGAAACCTAGGCAGAGGTAACCTTGGTAACCTGGCCACTCCAGAGGTCCTCCCACCTGCCCCTTCTTCCAACTAACCAAAAGTGGGCACGGGAAAGGAGTTATTTTTTCCTTTGTCTTCCCCTGCCGTTTAAACCAAACCACTAGAGTGGCTCACAGAGCAAGACTATTTGTAAGCCTTCTTTAAAATATTTTAGAGGAAATAACAGCAGCTGAGATGCATAATTTACTGGCCTTGGAGTAAAGGGATTTTTTTGTACATGGGTTGTTCTGAACCTCACTTTGCTGTGAAATAAGCTTGGTTGAACCCTCACGTACACATTTTGTTGAGACAGCTCAAGATATTCGCAGAAATTCTGAACTGAGCATGCTGAACTCAATACTCATGGGTTCACATTTTTTGATTTGTTTTTCCTTCAATCAGGGAGAGGAGAGAAGACTGCAGAAGCTATCCTGTTTTCTTCAGCTGACAGTGAGGTGCAGATTTCTTGATTGTATGCAAAGATTATTGGTATGCTTTACAAATAATTTTATCTTCATTCGTCATGGTATTGATACACAGATTTCTTCTTGTTATGCAATTATGGAAATGAGCCCAAAGATTGCTTAATCAGTGACTAAATAGCAGGGCTAAAATCATGGTAATAAGAGTACAATATCCTTACTAAATGTGCACAGTCAGGGAGAAACAATTTTATTCATGTTATAAATAAGTGTTCTTGTGTACATCATTATTGCACACTTTCATACTGGATGAAACAAATTCTTTCATATCCACAATCAAGGACACAATAGAAGGAGGTGTTCTTAAACTTCAAATCAGACATTACATGGCTTCATTTTTTTGGAAATCATTGCATTAACATATTATTTATTTATTGACAGTAAGGACTTCATTTATTTACAGTAGAGATAACAGTTTAGTAACATTTTCACGTTACCCATCCTTGTAGCCTACATTTTCTGCAGGTTTCCAGTCCATATTTATAAATTTATTTTAGTCTGCATCTGCTTATGCTTTTTAATAAGAGGTTTTCTATGCATATGCTATTTTAGGGCACTTTACTTCCTTTCCAACGTATTTGCAATCTGTGATTATGTGAGATATTACTGGAGAAACAGACTTTTGAGGACAAAAGTCATGTTTGTTGCTTATCATGTCCCAGTTTCTACATGCATCTGTGGGCAGTAGTTCTGAGCTCAACTCTTCTGACAGGGAGACGGTATAACATAAAATTAGTGTTTCACTCTGAAATGTCAGTGTTTTTTGCTTCAGAAAGAGCAGAGTTCCTCTGAAATGGGATGCTGTATTAGCATCTAAGTCTCACAAACACAGTATAAATAACATCTGTCCTTGATGTAGGCCAAGCAGAGAGGAAATGGAAGCAGTTTTCATCCTACTTATGAGTTCCCATCTGTGTTGTAAAATAACTATTACCTTTGTGTGAACTCTAAGAATGACAAAGAATCCTTATACCTAGCTTAAAGGCAGGCAAATGTACTTCTTGCAATACACAGTCTTATCTCAGAACTCAGAATATTGTGAATGCCAAAAATACAAATGGATCCAGAAAGTAAATGGAAAATTTCCCCAGAGCTGTTAAATGCAAGGATATGGATACAACTTCTGTCTTATAATATCCTGAAGTACATGTTTTTACAAGCTGCAAGTTTAAGTATCAATCACTGCTATTTCCTTGTAGCCTTTTGCTAGATTTTACCAGTGATCAGTTAGGGGAGAGACATGGAGCTACACCACACTGGACTGTGTCTAGGAAGACCAATATAGCCACACTATAGCTATTACAAACATCCCTTTACATAACTATCTGCATGATGGACCCTGATTATCTGGAGCATTGTAATGACAGTACTTAACTTGAGAAAAGGAAATTCTCTGTATTATTCCTTTAATGTCCTGGCCCTTTCCTCTGGGATACTCAGAGATACTCATCTCTCACCTTCACCCTGAGGAAGAAGAATGAGAGGGTCCACCACAGGGTTGTGGGGAACTGGAGACCAGCCATGCTGCAGCATCACTGGGGCAGGCACTGACAGCCCCAAGGCCTGACAGGGTGTCCTGGGTGGGCAGGGAGAGGGAGCCCCAGGAATATGGGCAGGGACATAACCATTGGGACTTGGACACTCCCTTCACAACTTTTCCATGGTGTGGGTTAGCTCTGGACTCCATAGAAAACATTTTTTCACTAAGGAGCAAAGCAGTGTGTTTAAGATCTTTTAATAGGTAATGTCTGATTAGCAGGGGTGGGGGGGAAGTACTATTAAAAACCAGTATTACTGAAAGAAAAAGCAAGAGAAAAATACTTGTTTTCTTGTATCCTTTTTCAGAAGGCAGAGGAAAAAAGAAGAACGTAAAATAAAAAAAAAAAGAATTACATACAGCACAGGGAAGAACATCTCAGGGAGATGTTGAGAGATGGAAATTTGAATTATAAAGAGCTAACAAAGCCACAGCCCCCTTGCTTGAAGTGCTGGCAAAGCCGTCTAATTCTAGTGTCAGAGGTGATCTTATGCAAGAGGACAAGTTTGCTAATGTGATCCACTGAAATTGATGAACACATGGAGCTGGAATATGCCACCAGGTAGTCCAAATGCTGGGGAGATTCCTGGGTCCCATACAGGAGTGCTGGTTACTGCTGTGCTTTGGGTTTGACTGAACTTTTTGACTCAGGGAAGATGTGGAAGTTGGGAGACTTCTTGAGAAAAAAAACAGATGAGCAGGAAAAAGACCTGGCTTTACAGGATGAATTAGAAGAGTGGTAGTTAGTGGGTAGGTCTGCTTCCTCCCTCCTGAGTGAGTGTCTGAGGTAGATGTAACATTCTCTCTGTGGAGATGTTGATCTTTCTCTTTTTACATGATAGAACAGACAACTTGCTTAGCTAGTACATGTCTGTGTGAGATAAATCTGGTTTTAGACACAGTCTCAATGTAATACAAGAGAGGATGGGCAGCGGGAAGAGGTATGGAGAAGGAGAGGACTCACTCTTTGGGTAGAATGAGTGTGTCTGGTGGGCTTAGGGCAGTCTGTGGGAAGTGGTGTCCAGTCTGTGGCAAACAAAACCATTTAATTAATAATCAGCACTGCATTCACTGTGAGTATGAAACTCCTGGTGGGACTGCAGCACATGTAGCTGCATCTGAGCCAGCTGCCAACTAGCAAGCAGTGGGTGCTGTTCTCAGCATATGTGACAGTAAGCTGGATCTTGGCACAGATGAGCTGCCTGAACAGACCATAGTTCTGTGAAGGTGGGTCTGTACTGAGCCTGCTCTGCTGCAATTACACTGCCAGCAGCATTACAACAAGCTAGTTTAAAATTAGCCCCTGTACATGGATATGAGCAGGATGTATTCTTAAGTGGAAATCTCCCCAAAAACTGATCACTAACTGTGTTAAATATACTTAGAAGTAAAATTCACGCCACTGTCCCAGCAAGTGAGTAGAAGGTATATATGATGGAGTTTGCTTCTTAGATTCTGCTACAGAAAAAAGTGATTACATCTTAGTAGAAATTGTGAGTGCCCTGGGAATTATTAGAAATCAGATTTTGCATGTTGAGGTTACTGAATGAAAAGTTATGTTGTCTAAAGTGATTCCTCCTAAGTTTATGTTCAGTAATTCTGCTAAGTGCATTCATGTGTTGGTGAGCAACCGCAGTTTTAAATTAAATACCTTTATACTTTTATAGACTTTCACAGGTTATCAAAAGTTAATGGTAAGTGAACAGTCTAGTCATTTGCAATTGTTCTCTGTTAAACTGACTTCTGCCCTAGATATAGAAACTAAAGTTATTCTTATTTATTTAGACTTAACACCTTATATTATATTTGCAGGAAATGGTAAACTAGAGGGGAATAATTCAAGATGGGGAGTAAACTTTAAGCAAAATACAGGGGTGGGTTGGTTTTTTTTTTTGGAAGCCTAGTTCAAAGAGTATGCAGGCATATAATTTGGGGATGCAATGCAATTACCAGAAATAATTTAAAATGGGTTACTTCACTTGAATATGACTCTTTGAAGAATAAATAGTAATTGTTTTAAGTGCATAATTACTTTAATATTGGCTCCTTTCAGCAAGTTGCAGACCTCTAGATTAAGCTCTAAGTCCTGTGCATCTGTCCACTCAAATTCTGTTTATTATTCAGGCTGTCATAGTTCCATTATTAAAGCCCTTGAAGCCCTTTGATGTGTTCCTGCACATAAAAAGACTGGTTCAGACTTCCATGCAGCCTGATCTTTGCTATGCTAACTTTTTGCAGCATAACTGAAGTCTGAGAACAAGTTAAAGTCACCATTTAGAAACCCTTCTAACCAGAAATGCTACATTTTATAAATGTATTTGCACACATAAAAAGTTTTTTTTCAAAGCCTTGCCTTTGAGGCTGAAAATATAATTCTGATTTTTCAGAAGGAAATCCACTATTGAAAATTGACTGTGTTTCTTTGGAAGTCACAGACTGTGCTCTTTGCTGAACCAGTGTGCTTTGATCTTACAGCTAAGTACCATACTCTAACCCTGTTGGGAAACAATGTTTGGGATTTAGGTAGCAGGTCCTTTTTGGACAGTGCTGTGAGTACCATCTTGTGGACTCTGAGGTCCCGACCACCTGTGGCAGTCAGCTGACCTCAGTTGATCCACACTACCAAAATAGCCTGACTGCTTATTTTTTTCCCTGACTTGCACAGGTTGGCAGCCATACTTGCAGCACGATCAACTTCCTGCTATCCTGAACCAAAAGAGAGACTTCTCTGGGCTATTACCTATGGAATGTATATGGAAACCTCACCTCTGTGCAAATACTTAACAAAGTAAATATAGCCAGAGGCTTCCTTAAAGTTTGCTGTATACCCTTTCTGCTTTTCAGAAGCTCATCTTCTGAGAGATGGCTCTGTAAGTTTTGGCTGGTGAGCTGTGGAGATCCTGAGTCCAATGGAGTCATGTTGCCAAGAAGCTGGCAGAGAAGGGCACTCAAATCTCAAAGCTGAGGAAAAGTTTTTCTGATGAGTAGTTCCAAGTATCTGACAGATCCCTATAATCTAGACAAATACCACAATATTTCAGGGAGTTTCTCTGAGGCAACGGTGAAAAGAAAAACAGCCTGTCGTTTTCCCATGGTTAATTTGGGGAAAAATTCCCTTTACATTTTTCTTCTCCTTGATCATGCTCATGTAACTTATAGTTATTAAGAAATCCATGCTATCTTTATAATGAACAAGAAAACATGCCAAAATCTTTCTGTTAGCCCTAATCTGATATGAAAAACTAATTTCTAGTTTCCTGCAATTCACTTTCTCATTTCTATTGTCTTTCATGGCAACAGAAGGGGGCAATTCACAGAACCTACATGTACTTTTTCTGAAGAATTTCATAAGCCTTTGTTTATAACAAACCATGTGCTTATCTTAAAGCATTTTCTAAGGTTTTTTTAATAAGACCATTTTACAGAACAGTAAATACTAGTAGATATTAAACTCTCAAGGAAGCATGGTTATAATTTATTTTGCCCTTTTCTTTACTGTTTAAAGGTGAATGTTGAATGAGAAAACCCTGTAAATAAGTATTATTGGCACGGCATTGAGATGTTTGTTGTTTCTTGCCTTTTCCTCCTACTGCCCGTTTTTCAGAGCCCGTTTTACATCCATGGGGATTCTGCTAACTCTCTGTTTGGTCCGAAGGTGGCAGCATTTTACTTCCGTAGAAATGGCTGTGCTGTGACTTGATCCTGATATTGTCTAGGTTCTCTACATTAGACGAACTTTTTAGCTAAGCAAATGAAGACATATTCTGTGCTTGCTTTCTGAAAAAAAAGAGCTTTCAATGTGAGATACAATGTCCCCAGAAAGACTACTAATTTTCATCTACAGATAACTTATGATATACGGTAGAAAAGCAGAACAACTGAATACTTTGCTGTTTGCATTTTAATGCCGTAGCAGTACTGTTATAGAAGGCCTCTTACCGCAGCTGCCACTTGTCCCTGGCACAGTGTTATGGCATATCTGCTGTGGCAAACCATGGGGGTGATGCACTCATTTAGGGTCCACTTTCAGCTGTGCCATACTCTCCAGGGCTCTTTGAATTTTGGCTGTTCACCAGGTAGAACATGGAGAAGTCTGTATGTGCTCCCATTATCCTGGACAGAGTTATTACCTAGGACAGGGTAATACTTGGGTAAAGAGTTGTCAATTTTACAAACTTGTGTTTGAAGATGGTTTTGTGATCAAAGTGACTGGAGACTGAAATGCCACTGGCTCCTACCCCATTATAAACTTGTCTTGTGAAGGCCATTTCCTTCAGGTCTGGGTGTCCCACTTGCCCATTTTGGAGGGGAGATAAGAGTAGGGTCACCCACACATCCTCTTTCTTCGCTACCAGCTTAGGCCATACACTCTGGAGATGGAAAGCATCTCTCTGTCATTTGGCCAAAGACTAGCACTGGGACAGGAGGATGATTCTCCATCCGGACGGAGAAGGACTGTCATTATCACTGCTGCATAAATAATAATTCAACATCCACTTAGAACCAGTACAGCCCTGACTGCAGCTCTCCACTAAGTGGGAGGGAGATAGTGAGGAGGAAGTTTGCACAGCTGTGTGATTCAGCCTGTGTACAGTGGACAGGCTAGGTAACTTATGATTTTTCAGCCTTTCTGGTAAATCTGTGTCTCTGTAACAGCACGACAATAAATCAAACAATTTCTCTAACTGTAATGCATCTCCCTGCTTTTTCTTTTCTGATCTTAAAAAAAAAAAGCCCCCCAGCCCCAAAATGGCACTGTTGAAGGTTTTCATAATGGCTGAATGTATCTAAACAGTAACTGCACTCTCCATGCCAGCTCATCGAGGCTGAAGCACATACAGCTTGTGCTTCAAGCTCTGAGTTCAGAAGGGAAAAAAGTGGAAAATGTTTTGTGTGTCTGATGTCTCAAGTGTCATCTTCTTAGCAGCTCAGATCACTCTTCAAAATTATTCTATTACTCATCCGGCTCACTGACATCTGTTTCATCGTTTCCTGTCCAGGCAGTAATCCAAGTAACCAAAATAAATATTTTTTTTTGAAGCAGAACACCTTGTCTGTAAACTTGCAGAGATGACAAACCACAGTAAATATTCCCGATTATGTGTAGCTCCATCATTACAACTTGAAAATCCAACCGAGAGAAGGGACAAGGTAAATGTGTGTTTACAAGAAGCAGTTCTTTGCTGTGGGATACCACATGTATTCCCACCAGTGACATCAGTGGTGATGTCACTGACAGGAATATGCTACTGATTCCCACTCACTATTCTAAATAAGGATTGTACCCTAAATAGCAATAAAGATGAGTGTGAGTGGATCAGTGGTTTGTCTTGATCATCTAAATTATTTGGATAATACAGAATTGTCAACACACTAGCATTGTAACTCAAGCTACAGGCAGTCAGAATATCAATTATACTGATAATTTTTACAGTGCTAGGACAATAACACCAGCTGGGGATCTAGCTCTGTTAAATGGATCTATTACTGATCTCATTTGCTGAGACAAACATAAATTCATTACTTCACTGGAGTTACTTGGAGTATCAGTGAGCTCAGAATTTGGCTGACTACCC
>VYZS01062182.1:66093-89160 GCA_013400695.1 Neodrepanis coruscans
TTAGGTACATAATTCACTTTAAAAACCGTCCTATTCCTGTGTTGCTGACATCTGTGAAAACATTGCCTTTCATGTCAGCAGACCTGGACTGAACTGTAAGCCACAGAAATAATTTATTTATTTAGGAAATGCTAAATCTTCAAAACAATGAACATTTTATGTGATATACTGAGTACTCTTGTTTCCCACTGGCTTATAGGGTTAGCCCCAGCAATAGGAAAAACTGACTTTTATGTGGGCCCTCCATTTAGGAATTGCTGATATTATCCTTTATAGCTTATTGGTAGAATTTTCTTCCTCAAATACTTTTGTGTTTGCTCTCATCACCCTTCAGGCAGTAGAGGACTTCTGCACAAAATGGGGATCACAAGACTGGAAGGGATGTCAACAGCCATTGAATTTGGAGCTCATAAGAGCAAAATCTACATGTGGAACTAAAAAAGCTTCTGGAAGACATCATATTTCCCTGTTCTCTAGATTAGGGCTGCAATTACACCTGCTGTTGCTGCAGTATGTTTTACAATGACCCTCATTGCTCATCTTCCTCTTAGCAGTACTCCAGGTTTGGTCCTGCCAACAGGGTTGCAGAATCTGACTGCTGTGCTGGCTTGTGAATCTTTGCTGACTTCCAGCATGAAGCTTGTCCTGTTTGTACATTCACTCATAATCCCTTGCTGTCTGGTTGATTAGCTATCCTCTCCTTTAAGAATGTCCTCATAAGAATGTACATTCAGTCAGCACACAGTCTCTCTCAACTTTTTCTCTGCTCACCTGAGCAAGCTAAAACAATTTAGCTCTTTTCCTGTAAACAGAACTCTATCAGTACTCTAGATAAAGCCTCACCACTGTAATGCACAACAGCCTTAATGCTTCCATATCTTATCTAAAAGTAACTGTTTAGAATAATTTTAAGGACCACGTTAGCATTTTTACAAACACATGGCTTCAATGATATTGTTCTCCTTAAAAGGAAACTGCTGCCTTTATTGTAGCTGGGGATGATGCAGTTTTAACAGTACCAGGGTTTCATCTACTGCATGTACATTCGTTTTCATGATACTGTCATCTCACAACTTCTGTTATATATTTTGACCTTACTTAGTAGACTTCTGACACAATCACTTATAAGCTCTTTAATTCAGGACCATCTTTTATCGAGGCTTTTCAATACTACTGTAGCACTATACAAACCCCCAAATAATTCAGGAAGTAAACACGGACCAGAATAGCAACTCTTTACTAATTTTTTTTTCAACATTGTCAGAAGCAGAGGACTGGTCATTGGTAGAATTCAGAAAGCTAAAGAAAGAACTCCACAATTTATACATCCCAAAACTTAAACACTACCTGAACTTACTGTAAAACACATAAAAGTCCTACTTAGAGAGGGTGAGAAATCAGTTTTCAGAATAAGGAAAGAATGTCAGAGACCACAGCTAAGTAAATACAGGGAAAGAAAGACTAGACACTGAAGGAATGGACTTAAGAATGTGGAGGTACCTCAAAGGAAACCATAATCAATGAACAAAAAGAGAGACATTGCTGGAAAAACTTTGCAGTTCCATGAAATCTTAATAAGCCAAGCCACAAGTCTATAGTTATAGCAGCTGCTAATTTCACAGCCATGTAAGACATGGCATTTGAAGATATGCCAACAAAGTACAAAAGTCAAGTGTGTATCTATTTAATTTTTTTTCTTTTTTCTTTTTTTTTTCTCCTACAAAGAGCAATTCTTTGCCCATTGTGAAATGGTATTAGGGGAAAATTAGTTATCTATTTAGGTTCTGAGCACGCTGGCAGTAAACTCTTCTTTGTAAGTCTTGCTCTGTATACTTGTAAGTATAGTGTTGTTTTACTAAAGAAGTGAACCATGATGATGCTTTTTAATTGATTACTTCAGCTAATTTAGTATGCATAATAATTAAAAAAAATTTAATTGATGCAGGCTATAGTTCAGCAAAGAACCACGCTTACTTGCTATGTGCTTATTGAGGACACTCTTTCAGTAGGTCCTCTATGACACAGGAGAATATGTTTCTCTCTTTCGTTTTCTTACCAACTGGGGACGCACAGAATTTTAATTAGTTCTTCACTGTTTTTGTTAAGGAACTGCTCCAATGGATAGATGACACTTTGCATATGTCCACAGCAGCAACTAAGATCAGCTTTAAGGTCAGCTTCTTACCCCTCCATTGTACCCTTTCTACCCTAATATAGAGCCCCATCTTGCACTTAATCTTTAATTCCTTAAAGATGCACTTATAACAGTTCCACCATAACTCTTTCTTGACTTCTGGTTCTTCTGCATTCTGTGTTTATTCCCTTCTCCATAAAGGAATTAAGAAGTTGAAGACTAATTCTTAAAAGAGCTTATAAAGTTAATACAAATAGCCTCTAGAAGGCTGCTGGAGGCTTCATGCTGAGATCCATATAGAGAAAGTGTCTCTGCCCAGCTGATGGTGACCTGTCAGGGTCAAATCTCAGTGTCTGTGGAAGCTTACCTTAAACTCCTTAGCTGAAAGTCTGTACTTTGCAGTAGTACTTTGCAGCCATTGCAGCATTTTTTTTTGGATGCAAAGTAAGGCTAAATATTATAGATTCAGTCTGTGTTTGTTTGTTTCTATGCCAAGATGAAATAAAAATCATCCGTTTTCAGAAGGCAGAAAATTTGAAGGTAATTTGAAAAGGAGAGTCTGAAAATTGTGAAAATAAATGTGTTCTGTAGTACAAATGGCTTCAAGTGTATCAAAGTCAGATCCGTTGAACAAAAGAAACATGCACAGGCTCTTTCATCATCTGGTTGCTTAAAAAAGCTGTGCTCTATGGCTGAAAACTAGCAACATATTGAAGCTCTTGAGGCTGATGATGTGAGGGAAACTAATTACTTCTGAAAACAATACCCAGCTATTTTCAGTTAATGTTATCTCCTACTGTACTTTGAAGGCTGAACCCCAAACTGATTCAGAATATATAGCAAGACCATCTTTGTAGAATCTCATATTTCTGTTGAAGGAAACACAGTGGACTTAAGACACATGTTTGAACTACTTGCCAGCAGATATTGCTATCTGAGAATTTTATAGGGATGTTTGTTTTCTTATTCATGCCATTATTGTGTGTATGGGACATTGCTTTAAGGGTTGCCATCCTCCTCTTCCACACTGTCTTTCGAGAAAGCAATGTAATTCTGGGGCAGGCGCCTTTGGCATCTCCCTGGGGCAATTGATCCTCCACACCTCTCTGGAGGTGTGTAATTTTGCACCAAGCTTGCAGAAAGGTTTGTAATGATTGCTGCACCAGTGGCAACTACCATGACAGCAGCATCTTCAAGTGTTTTGGTTGTCTGCAAAGCCAGTATGAGCTTTTTGCATTCAGGGACACATATTGCATAGGTTTGGAGGATATATATGTAGATGTAGTCCAGAGCAGGAGAATAGAGTCACAGCAAGTATAGAAATCTGCTTAAACCTATTTCAGAACTCAGAGTAATCTTAGTATTTCTGAGCTCCTGAAGTTTTGAGTCAATCATTCTGGTTTTAATCAGGTCAGCTTAACTAGTTTCTTTATAGAGCACATATGGACCTGTCACTGGACTATTTAACCGACACATTTACAGTAATCATTTATCTGGCATGCAGCCATCAGCATATAAAATGCTAGGTCTGCAAAGTTAAATTTAATAATGATATATTAATAATGTTCAGCAGACTTCCCCACCTTTTTCCAGAAAAACATTCTGTGGGGTATCATATTTGCTCATAATTGGGCACAACAAATGAACAGCAGCCATCTTAAGATGGAGGTTTCAGGAGTGTTTCTCTCTGTTGATGGGGCAGCTCTTTACCTCTTGTTTTTTTTTCATGGAGTGGCGAATTTGACTGGCCAAGCTTCACACCCACATTAGTTTAATTTCTGTGTATGCCACATGTGACTGGTCATAAGTAAAACACAATCCCATTCCTTGTTCCAAGTCTCCTGCCAGCACAAATCTTTTCCAGTTTTGCGTAGGTTTAACATAAAGATATGGCATTTCTCTTCCAGATGCATTACCTGAATACTTTTATAGTAGTTGGCAACCACCAGAGGTGAAATGCTCTCTTTTTCCTGTGGTGTTTAATGGTATTAAACCATTACCATACAGGCTCCCCACATTTCAGCAGAACTGTCGTTATTTAGCACATCAAGGAGATACTTGGTGTTACCATTTCTTGCTTATACACTCGAGTAATCATAAGCTATGTGTGGAGCAAGAAGGATAGAAAGTACAGTATGTATAGTTAAATTGCATATTGAATGCAGCTGAATTGTATTCAGCTTGGGTAAAACGTTTTGATATCTAAACTTTCTAGTAGTACCGATTTATGCTTAAGGTTCAATAACATAGGTAATTTTAAAAAGCTTTTATAAGCAGTTACTTTGGATTGGCTGTTGTCATGGTTTAAGTGCTCAGGAAGAAACCCCAACCTTTTAATATGTGTAGCTATTTTGAATCTTTCCCATTTCGTTTGTTTTCCCACAGCGCATTCAGGAGAGACAGCACTGGGAAGACGCCGAGCCGATCGCACTGAGGGATGCAGATGCGTGACTGTGATCCCAGCTGCCAGGAAGACCGAGCCCTGCGGATCGCTTGAGCCCAGGAGTTCTGAGCTGCAAGTTGGTACCCTGGGTGGCCAACAGCGACAGTGAGCCAGGATTGCAGCATGGTGACAGCGGAGCTGCTGCGGGTGGTGCCATGAAGGGAGGTGTGTCTGCAGTGCCCGCTGTGGCGGAGGGAAGCAGCCCCACATGCATGCGCTTCTGCTTCCCAGTTGCCTGAACTGCAGACCCTGGTGGGGCAGCCGTACGTATTTCTCCTGGAGTGGCACCATGCGAGCCCGGTGGCCACACCGCCACCAGGTCCCTGACCACGTGTTCCATATGGGCGCTGCCATGATGATGACGTAAATCACTGGAAGACAGGCGCGACTAGTGTCTTAGAGTTGTGTCTTATTGGACAGAGATGGAATTGTGCGGGGCAGGGGTAGAGGGCTTTCTTAAAAGTGTGCCGGGCATAGTGATCTCTCTCTTTCCTCCTGGGACAATCCTGAGAGAAGGTTCACTGTAGTGGGGGGGTTCCAGCTGCTCCTGTAGAACTCTTCACCTTCCCATCTTGGCCAAGAGGTCGTCTCCTGCTACTTCCCTGCATCTCAGTATTCCTGGATCCCCTGCACCTTGGCTGCCCCTGGTGTTTTGCACGGCTGAAGGCTTCGACAGAACCCCAATCTTGGCGAGCTCTGGCGGTGGCGGGATCCTGCACTTTGCTCTTGCTGCTGAATCCTTTTTGTTACAGTTTCAAGAGTTGTTTCATTTTAGCTTTTGGTGTTGGGTGACTGGGGTGGGTCTTGGGTCCCGGGTGTTTGGGTTCTTGGGGTCGTGTGCTGGGAGCATGGCTGGTAACATAGTTATATGCATACAATTTTCTTTCTTTTTTTTTTTTTTATAATAAAACTTGTTGTATTCCTCTAATGAGCTCTCATCCCAGTGGTGGTTAGATAGTTCTCCTATCATCTCAAACTTAGACAACTGTATATACAGAAACTACTTATAAAATTTCAGTGGCCTTAATCAACGTGATGTATGATGTAATGGTGAAAAATAGCATGGGAAAAATGTTCATACACCAATGTGTTATCAGGCAGATTTTCTTTATATGAAACAAAACTGATGGCAGAGAAATGTCAAAACTTTTTTACGTGTACACTGAGGAAATTCAGTTCAAACTGCAGTCTTGTGCTCATTTCTAGGTACTCAAATTATTACAAAACTGGAAAAAGTTTAGGGACAAAACCAAAACTTACTTGTCAAGTTTTGAATCCTTGTTCAGAAAAAAATGTTACATCACTTCTGCAGCACTACTTGGCAACCAACCATTTAATTAGTGCATGATTAAAGATCTACTATAAGGGTTAATCATTCAAATGCAGTTAAGTAGCTATTTTTGTATGAACTGTTTCTGCATTTCTTTCATGCTTTGATGAATAGTGAAACTGTTGACATTTAAAGTGTCCTTGTTGCCATCAGGTTTAGTATAAGTAGAAATAAAATTCTTTCACACTTGGACTTGTTATTTCATGTCCCCTACATATTCATACAGACAGTAGTCTACATTTCTGAGGTTTTCTTTGTAAACATAATAGCTATACACCAACTTGTTGAAAACCAGCACCCTTTCTCCCTAGAGTAAAACAAAATGCAGTTATCTGCAACTCTGGAGAACATTTAACAAGCCTGAGAGTTAAATTTGCACGTAAGCAAAAAATCTACTGACAAAGGATTTTTTATTTCTGATAGCAGTCGTTTCTAATGCAGAAAGATCAGGAGTACTGATCTGGGGTCCTATCCTGTAACATTGAGAGATGAAGGTAATATAGGACATGAAAAAAGCCTTACTACATTAATTTTGGCATTAATTTTATAATTAAGTTGAGTGGGGAAAAAAAAGGAACAAGATGGTAAAACACTACCCAAAAGAAGGACTTCTGGTTTTCAATAGATAATCCCTGACAAAATTAGAATTTGCCAAAAATCTTACCCAACTGAAATATTTGTGTATGGAGAATATGATTCCTCTAGCAGTATGAAATTCCATATGAACCTGGTGAATTTTAGTAGATGCACGTATGTTCTTTCGACCACTTAATAGAATGTCAGTGAAGCTAAGAGCAGCTGTAGATTATGTGTCACTCTGATCACGAAGTCCTGTTCTGCCTCAGGTAGGGTGCAACTAAGTGAAGTGCCATAGCTACTGCTCAGATGAAACCCAGTGCAAAACATTGAGGCTATGAGCACAAATGGTTTGGACTGTGTTGTGCCACCTGTATTATCGGCTTAAGGAAGAAATTGTTGAAGGCACACTTAACCGTTTGTCCAGGTGATGGAGAAAAAATGTATTTAGAAGACAACATGAGGGAAAAACAAAAATCTGAGAAGGTCCAGATACTTCCTGCTAACTTCAGTGAACATGAACAATGAGAAAGTGGTTAAGTCTTGTTAGAGATATTGAAAATACAGGTCAAGTTGATCCAAACACTTCATATTAACCTATAAAACACCTTATTCTCTTGGAGCAGGAGTGCATAGCTTTGTTGTGTTAGCTGGAAAAATGTGTGTAGCAGTTCTCAACTATTTTGTTCCATTACTCAATGGTAATATTGCCTCATTGAATTGTACATATCAAGTATTTTTTGTGAATTTTGGTATGCTGAAGATGGAAGACACTGAAAATGGGGTATAGATTCACAGGCAAGTTTGCAGTCAAGTGAATAAATCAGCTAATCCTAGGGAAAAAACAAAGTAAAAGTACATCAATTTACTATCCATTAATCAATATGTGGCCACTACCTCATCTTCTAAAATTTCAAAATAGTGACATTGAGATGTGATCTTTCAACTGTTGTTGACAGCCAGTTTGAATGAAAGCAATTGAACACAGAAGCTGTGAAACACTGAACAATTTAGCTCAGGGCAGGGCTAGCAGCGTTGCCCTAACATGGCTGTATTATTTCTGAAAGAGATTGGTTAGTTTGTATGGGTGTCTCTGCATTACATGGTCTTTGGCCAGAAAAGTAACCTTTACTAAGAAATTACATCTGGTTTGAGAAAGAGTGGCAAAAAAAAATTAGTTTACTAAATAAATGCATTTTGTTCAAAGAAGACAACAGTTTTTCCTTCAGCTTCTTCTTCTGCATGCCAAGAGACTTCTTTCAAAGAGAGGGAGAAGAAAAGTACAGAAAATATACAAAGCATGCGAACACAGCCGGTCCCTCCAGCATTTTGTGCAGTGCTCAAAGTACAAAGAAAACAAAACAATGAAGAAACAGGATCTGACTGTTCAGCTTGTCATTCCTGAATTTTAAACAATAACCTGGGGCAAAAGATGAGCAAAGAAGGTCAGCTGGAGCAGGGAGCAGGACTGGTGATATCTCACTTTCTCTAAACCAACCGAACAAATTACTGCGTGCCTCTGGCTGAGCAGGAGGAACTTGAATCTCTGAGCGCTGCTGAAGCAGTGCTGGCTTTTTTCAGCCAAGAAAGTGCTCATTAGCTTGTTCAAATTTGTGAGAGAGGAGTTGAGCTGGTGTGATCTCTGCTGGAGGGGAATTGAGAGTGGAATGGACAAGCGTGAGCGAAAATGGGGTCTTCTGTGAGGGGACGTCCGTGGGAAGGGCTGAAGATGCTGAGTCAGCATTATTGGCTCAATCTCCTACTTCATAAAGGTGGCGCATGTTCCGGACAGGCGGGGATTTGGCTAACACATCTTTCCTTACAGATAATACCCAAGTAAAACCTGAACTTGAAAATTTCTATTATACCTTTAAAAAAAAACAAACAACAAAAACCAACCAAACACAACGAAACTGTGGCAAATGCTGACAGATCAGAAGAACGTTTTTTCTGACACTGAGGAGGACTCTGTTGGGCTGAGTACACTGGGGGCAGTATGCCTATTCTTAGAAATTATTACCCTAATAATAATTGCTAAGTACTTTAAAAGACTGTATTATGTCCTACATACAGGCAGTTAGCTCAGTGATGGTCAGAAAGGGAGGAATATACATACTCTATCCTGGACTTAACAGTCTAAAACATCATCATTGCAAGACACAAAGCAATTGTAAAGATGAAAGGTTTGCAGGCTTCACTCCACAGTATCAAATTAATGCAACTCAGAGCTGCGTTGCAGGCCACTGAAATCAGTAAGAGTCTTTCTGCCCTGTCCATTTTCCTGGGATGAGATGCAGGGAATGGCTGAAGGGACAGAAACTTCTGAGGCTGCAGCTCACGTGGGTGGGTACCTGCCTCCTCACCTTGCCCTTTGCCTCTTGCAGCTCTGGCTCAGCAGCAGTGCTGCAGAGAATCAGGCTAGCTCTACCAGGTGGTGGTGAGGGTTCAGGAATTTCACTGTCTAAGGGAAGAATGTTGTTATGTCTAATGTTTAATGCAGTGCTGGCACCGGGAGGCTGTAGGCAGATTTGTTTATTTGACAGGCTCTTGAATTTCCAAGGGTTCCTACGTTCCTGCATAGAAAGATTTCCATAGGAACAGATCAACTGATCGCATTGTTCTGTGATCATTCAGAGCTGACGGGATCTCTCAGATGTGCCTGACTGGGGTTTCTGCTCCAGCTTAATGACAGCACAGCACAGGTCTATAACAACAGCAAATTTTGGTCTGTTCCTGCAAGAGCCTCCCAAGGGCACATTTTTCTGCATGGGAGCAGGTTTCTGTCTTTCAGAATTCAATTGCTGAAGTTTGAGCTTCATGGAATCAAAAATGCAGTAGCCTTCATGATTAGCTTTCATATTACTTTTACGTTACATGGAAGCAAGTTCTTATTTCTTCTAGTGGAGTGATAACAGTTAAGTTTTATCTTAAAATGAAGAAATGCTTGCAGATATTGTTAATGACTCAGATGGTTTATAAGACAAACCATTGTTTTAAGAGCAGCATGTGCTTGTTCAGTAGACACCCTCATTGACATCAAACATAACTAACAACACTGACCAAAAAAGGTATTTGTCTTGAATTTGAGAAAGCGTAAATATTTAAATCAAAGCAAAAACATAGCTGCTGCCTCAAAAGGCCAGTAGAAAAATAGCCAGATCCATCATATTTGAAATTGAGACTTCATAAACATCTATGATGCAGTAAATATCTATATAAATATCTGTGATACAATAAATATCTATTTTTTGAAATGGACAACATGTGCTATGTCTATACTAAGTCCAGCAAGTAGAGCTGATGTCAGTGGTTAGTTCCATGTACTAAAACTCTCTGCAACTCTGTATATTTTTTGATATGTGAAAATATTTTGCAGATTACCACATATACAAAGATTAACACATACAGATGAAATCCTGAAGATAACAATGTGTTCTATATAGCACATGTTTGATCTACACTAAATACTTTCTGTTGTATTTATGCTTCCTATTCTTAAATGAAAATAATGGTATTGGAGAATTTTAATAGTTGGTCTCAGTTTCATCTCCTCAAGTGTCCTGAAACTTTTAAAACTGTAGCTGGAATCTCATGCTTCCTATGCTGAATTTATTTTAGAGCACAGGCTAATGGAAATACAGTTAATTTAAACCAAAGATTGGGAGGATTTAGTGATATCTAAACAATATAAAGGGGTTGAAGTCTTAGGAATTTAGTCTGAGACAGCATGTAATCTATATGTTTTTATTGATTGTCACTCCTTTCATTAAAAGCAAATAACTTTATTAGTTTGTTAAAGAATTTCAAGCTGCTAAACCTTTCAAAATGAAACCTGCTACTAGCTTTTTTTCACAAAAAGTCAACGAAGTAAGACTTTGTAGTTCTTCATATCTTATACTACCGAAGATTAGACAACTAATACAATTCATGCACAAAATACTGTGGATAGCGAAGTCCTAGATTTTTTAAAAAATTAAGTAAGACTCCAGTATGCCTTTAGGAAGATGTACAACTCCCATCTATCATTTGACTTTTCTTCCTTTCAAGAATAAAAATGGCAGCTTTGCTGCTTGTCATGTTAAAGTGACCTGACTCTAAACTGCTATTATTGTCTGTTTTTCTGCAGGACACAATCTCTAAACTTTTCCTCTCCCTTTTATTGTTTAGCTATCAGATTTACTGTGAAGTTGTATGTTTCCCATTTTTTTTGTGGCATTGCCTGTTAGGTGAATTTTGCTGTGGGGTAACCAGCTGGGCAGAAGCACACAGCTGAAAGCACACATGAAGCACTGTCTGGGTTCATGAGATCCTCTGGGAAATGGGGACTCTGAAAAATTATAAATAGTTAATTTTTTATAGGGGAATATTGGCTTAACAGTTTAGTATTTTACCTAGATTTAAATCAGAGATTCCCTCTCTGTAAGTGGTCCAAGGTGCATATTCAATTCAAAAGCAAAAAGAATTTGTTGTCAAAGAGTCCAGAGTTAACTTCTATGATGCATATACTGAGGATTTGGTCTTTTTTTTTGTCTTAAAAGTTACAAAAAGGTACAATAGGTTCTACTGAATTTCATCCTTATTTAAATCCAGAGCTAAGTGAAACCTATTTATAGATGGATGTGCAGAATACTATTTTGAAACAGTTGAGAAATTTAACAAGGACAATTACATTATATCATGTTGGAATTTGGACATTTGTTTAGACTAGCATTTCTGCTTATCAAGGGTACCATTCACTTTGTAGTTCCTTTACTTCATGATTAACTTCTTTGGTTGAGCTTTTGACCTAGAAATCACAATTCCATTGCTTTTAAAGGTCTTCAATTCAACACTTGAAGTTAATAGTACATAACTCACAGTACTGATAAGCAGATTTGTGGACTAGGTCAAACTCACACAAAATTGAATGTGTGCTCTTGTATGGGTTTATCAAGAATAAGGTAGCAGTTGAGAAATAGATATAAAAATTCAAAAGATAAGGTCCTAGATGAAGGTGAATTTGTTCCTTAGAAAGCATGTATTCCTAATATGTTTTATGTCTGACATATTGAGTTTGTTATAGCTCCAATGTCCAAATCAGCAGCAGGAATGGAGACTGAGTCCACACCAGGAAGCGATGCTAGGAGGGCTGGTGTGCCTACTTTTAAAACCACTGATGCCTTAAGGTAATAAAGAAAGACTAGAATTTGTACAGGGGTACAATAATTCATTTACTTTCCTTACTGTTTATTAAGAAAATGTTCAAGTTCAAGTTGGTGACTTGGCACACTCCTTGTTAAAAATATAACACTACCACTGTTGTTTCACAACAGTGACAGTAGTTTCACAACTTCTGATAATAAAAAGCCATAATTTACCAAGAGTTTCCATGAATTATGACCCCATGCACTGCAACATTTCTTGAGAGAAGCATCACACATGACATCTTGGCAGTTGCTGCAACAATTGTTCAACTCCCTAAAAAGCATGTAGGTCAGGTGAGTACAAGTAAGAAATCTCCTGTTTATTTAGAAGAACTCTACCATATGTTTCATTTTGATTTAAAGCAACAAATCTAGAAACCATGGTTCCTTTCTCATTTCATTAACAATCTGATTTCTGACACTAATAAAAATGAGTTATGCCGTTCTCAGTCAGTAAAGTTGATTTCTTTTTTGAGACATGTCCTGGCTTTGGACTTGCCATCCCAAGATGGAAGATGGAACACATTAGCTAATGTCTTCAGCAGAGGGTGCAGCAAGTGTGGCCAGAAAGGAGGGAAGAGGTAGAAAAGAGAACAAGAGGGTAAACAGACACTATTTTACTACATACATTTCAAAAGGTTCTGTGATGCAGATGCGGGTTACATGGTAAGTGGTCTTCATTTTAACTTCTGGTTGGGGATGAAAGTGGATTTTCATATATTGTGCTGTGATTCTCTCTGTCATCATATTAGTATTTATGATTTTAATTTCCTTCTCCTTTCCAGAGCCACCAGATCTTCCCAGAAATTTCCCTCACTTAGTTGCCTTTTTAAGGATGGCCTTTTAGATTTTTTCAGTGTGCTCTTAGAAAAGAATGAATAAATGCAGCTCTGCACGTCTTTTTTTTATTCTCCTCATAGAAGTAATTTTGTCCAAAAACTTGGCAGCAGGAGTCCAAGGATAAATCACCTTGTTTACCAGGACTTTCCAGCGCTATCTGCCTACTAATGGCCAACTAGATAGAACCGTTAATAGGTAAAACCCATGTATTACCTAGAATCCAAGAAAATGTTTTGATCAAAAGTGGTGCAGATTGCATTTTACTGTAAAATGTCTTTGATTTTCATGAAACAGGGGCAACATTGCAAAAAACTGATGTTCTGCTTTCTAAGAAGAAATTGTTCTGGGGGTCAAAATCTGGGTTAAGTAGCTATTCTTAGTAACCAGCTTCTCTCAGCATAGCAGTGTTGTATCAAATGACATCAAACTCAGAATAACCTGGAAACTTGTGTCAAGAAAAAAACCCTCCATTCTAAAATAACAGATATCACATCTACGTCACTGAGTTGTCAAAATATTTGAGCTAAGAAAATGTAAATATTAACAGATTAAACTAACCTGCCAAACTGCAGTTTGAGAGTGTTCCAAGTAGGAAGATACTGAGTTTCATCAAACAGAAGAGGCTTGAATTAAGGACAATTTTGTTTGTGTTTTCTTTCTAAAATTTGTTGTTTTAAATCAAAGTTTTGTGCTGTGTATAATCAATTTCTGGTCATATTTCATTGCAGCAAAGTACTAGGAAAACTTCTGTCAGCATAAGATTGCTCTGCAGAATTTGTACACACAAAATTTATTCTTAAATAACTATTTTTGTTTAATTATTTGCAATTAGCTTCCTGTCTGGATCATGCTATATCAAACAAATGTGTCTGATTTTGAATGTGGTAGCTATTACACACACTTGACATGTCTTACCCTGGTACCGATTAACTTTCTGTTTAGTCAAAAGTGTTCTTTCTAGTTTTTAACATGCAAAGGTAGACTTGATGTCAAAATCAAAAGGTTTGAATTGGTTAGTAATACCCACCAATAGACCTGAGACTTTCCTACATTTGCTTTTCCTACAAACTTGATATTGCTTTTCACTTCAAAGTGACAGGTACAAGCCCATTGCTACATATAAAACCAGTTCCTTCTCTTAGTAATGAAAAAATAACCAGGTTAGAAAACAATGGTATTTGTTAAATAGTTTTTGTCTTATTTTGCTTGTGAATTATGTTTTATTTCATATGCAAAAGCTTATACCTTTTTATAGGCTAACAAAACTGATTGTGCTAAAAAAATACTCTTGCTTTTGTGGTTTGGGGACTCTGATGTTCAGCCTTTGAAAGCTTCTGAATGGGTTACTTACCACTCTCAGTTATTTTTTCATTTTACTATGCCTTGCAAGAGCCTTGGCAAAATAATAAGTCAGGACAGGGGATAGAAAACAGATTTAAATACTTAGCATTTTACTTCAGGCATGTGGTTCATCCAGACATATTTAAATATAATCAAGAAATTTTTGAAATACTTTAAAGTTTATTTTTCAGTGGAAAGGCAAAATAAAAATTCTTGTGAAAACAAAACCAAAACAACATTGCCCATATCTGGTTATTTTGTCTCGTCTCTGCTTCATCTTGCTTTTTCTGCTGCAGAAGAAAATTGTTTGGCGTCATCTTAGAAAAGTTCCTCTCATGTCAGCATGACATTGGCCCACTGACCAGAATAAAAATCTTAATCTGTATTTCTGTGGGCATTAAAAAGTACTGATCTGGCAGAATATCCAGAATCAAATTTTCTATATTACAACATTCACAATTCAACTTTGCTGAAAAATTTTTACTGAATGGACACATATAACATTCCTAGCAAATAACTCCTTTCAGCGCTTATTTACACACTTTATTATTCTTTTGTTTTACAGTCTTTTTTCTCTTTTTTTTAGTTACCAAGTATATATTAGTATTCATAATCTGAATTAAATCTCATGAATAAGAGAATAGGTGTTGAGAATTAATATCACTTCAGGCCTCCTGTTGAGAGTCACCAGTGTAATGATGTGTGATCTTGTACCACAGCTGTTGTCACAGCCCCAAGGCTATACAGCATTCATCTGCCCCTGGGCAGAGTTCCTGTGTAGTGTGGGTATTTTTGAGGGGACTGGACAATCCTACAATATCTGATGGACTCTAGTTCCAGGTGGCAATGCTCAAACGTTGTTCTTAAGCAAGTAAGACTTACAAAGCTATCTGAATAAATAGTTATGTCCTATTCAAACAGGAGATCAGTTGATCAACATTATACTGCTTCTGAGCATCTACTATGTGATCCTTGATGCAGAAAGTGTTGACACAGAGAGTGATGATTTTCTTATCTCATCTTGGGGACAAGTGGCCACACACCACTCTGCTGGAAGCCTGTTCCTTTGGAAGCAGCAATGAGTTTTAAATACACTGGGGATTAAAGAAAGGGAAAGGAAGATACTATGCAGGTTGTAGAGACTTATACTTCATCATTGCATCTTGGATCTGGTTCAGTTGCCTGCAGTTGTTTTCTGATTGAAAATAACCAATAGACCTGGTAGGTATCTCTCTTCTGCAGAGATCAAAGTTTTGTTGGAAAACAAATATTTATTTCACTTTCATATTTGTGATTTAAAATGCCCTAGAAATAACATTCTTAAAACTCTGTCCTGTCCTGGAAAGAAGAAACACAGAACAGGACCCTTTTGGAAACACTGATCTGCCAAGAGTATAAATGGATTTATGTGGCATTATTTAAGAGCTGCTGCCCAGAAGATTGTTAGAAGCTGGAGATCATGGTTGCAACATCAAAAAATCTGGAATGGAAACAAAATTTAAATTTTGTTTTCTCCCATCTCCAATTGCTTTATTCTGTCAGTGTTGTTTCTTGACAGCGCTGTGAAACCAATGCAAATATTTTGCTTATGAAGCTCAGAAGCATCATACTGTGTTCAAGCTTCAACCAGGACACAGATTTTAGAAATAAAAAATATCCAGCCTTCCTCCTCCCTTCCTGTCTCCATTACTGGAAGATAGCCCTAATAGCTTTGTACTTTAGCATTAGAACTGGAAAGGACTTACTCCACCCACCAAAACCTGAGAAAGACACAATACATTTTTAGTACATCTAGATAATTCAATTCTGTTTTGAATAGTCAAAAAAAAAAGTTTCTTGTATGTGTCTTGGGAGACTATTTCCCAGTTTAGCAAGAGTGTTTTATTATGATTGTAATTCCGTTTTTCACATTTGGAAATGAGCAGGAAAGACCATTGTGATCTTCTAATCATATTTTTGACCTGATACTGCCCACAGAACTTTCTGTTTTAGCCAAACTGTTTGCTTTACTTTCTAGCTACATTATACTGCTAGTAGCAGAGGTGTATATTTTCTAATGTTTTGTTACAAATTCTTTGTTTCCTGATTAAAAAACCCCAAACGATCCACTATAATTATTATACTTGAATTACAGATTTTGGATGTGTAAATCTTTACATCTTTATATGTACACATATAATTGCTAACCTTAAGTTGACTTCAGTATCTCTTCAGTTATGAATTAGATTGCTTATTTTGGTTTCTTATACTTAATCTGGAAATGTGTCCTTTAATAATATGGCTTCACCCTTAATGGCTGCAGTCATTGTAAAATCATGCCAGAAAAAACTTTGTACGACAGTCCACTATCATGTGTTACATTCATTATTTGACTGAAAAGCTCCACTCCTCCACACAATTACACTGAGGTCAAGCACAAAAAATGTGTAAATGTGTGTACTTGTGTAGAAGGATTTCTTGAACAACAAGGCCGTAAGGTGCTGCGGGATTGTGTGGACAATCCAGGGTTTGAGAAAGAATAATGTGTCCTTGAACACACTATTATCAGGGAACTGTGTTGAGATAAGCAATTAATGAGGAAAGTTAGACTGCAAAGCATACCAAGATGATTGCGTGCTATGTTGTATGCTTCCAATCATCATACGAGATGAGGTGTGTGAACAGAATGCCTGAACCAATGATATTATTGTTTATGCCGTGTGAACCCTGTTTTTTGACTATAACTGTAGCTGTATTTTGTAATAAAGTAGAAGCATTCACCATACTCCTATGGAGACTGTGTTTGTATTCTGGGCTCCCCTAAATCTACAGGTCTCTTAAAAATCTACATACTTTAAACAAGAATGTGCTTTGAGGGTTAGATCTCTTTAAATAAAGACAGGAATTATTTCATTTACTTTGCCATATCTTGATCTTTCCTTAAAACAGATCAACATGTAGCAGAGCATATTGATGGCAGCTATCATAATAAATTCTATCTTAAAATGGTGAGGTAGTCTTCAAGGTCTGTCCTGAATCTGGATAAAAGCAGGAGACAACAATGAGCAACAGTGGTTCACTATAAGACAAACAAATTAAAACTATACAGTAAAGGAAATCATGATATTACAAATAGACTGCAAATGCTCAGTGCACTTTTTAAATATATAAAATAAATTAGAAAAGCATATTTTGGCTTGTTTTTCAATCCTGAACATTTGTAGTTGATTTCTATGTGTTTATGCTGTTTTTTATTTAGTTTTCCGTGTTCTTCTAGGGATGTCCAATGTCTTGTCAAGGGCACAAAGGTCTGTAGGGCAGGAAGGCTGAAGAAATGAGACTGGGGTTTGATGTGTGCACATGCATGAAAAATGTAGTGACTGGAAACCATCTGTGCAATGGCATGCCTCTGTGTTGTACAGATGAAGCAAAGACATTTCTCTAAACTCAGCACAAGATAAATAAGCCTTTGAGGTCCAAGTGCAAGGAAGTCAGCAATAATGAAGTCAGAGAAGAGTCATTGAATCTAAAGACATATTTTGCTCTCTCTAACTGAACTTGGTAGCTGTATGCAGGCTGAAGGAAGGCTTCTTTCTTGTTTGCAATTGCCCTGAATATTCAATTACTAGTCTGTAGGTTGCAAAGCAGTTGCAATCAAACCTTTCAACCATCTCAGAGAAAGATGATTATGTTCATAGCTGAAACTGAATAAGCACTTTTTGCCTAAATTCTGTCCTGACTGACATCAAGATTTCTTATAATCCATGTTTTGTGGAAGGCTTCAATCCATTTGCCATAAGGTTCATTTGTACTAGTAAGTACAATACCAGGGAATATTTTTGTTTACTGAATATAGCTCTTCTTTTGGCACAGGAAAGTTTGTTTATGTGAATGAGGGGTCTCTGTGCTGACTGGCCTGGATGCCAGAGAAAGGTCCATGGAACATTTGTTTTCACTAGTATTGATTCACTAGTATCAGCATAGCAATAGACTCCAATGAAAAAAATCTATCTTCCTACCCATTGAGGACAAACCAGTTCTCATTCTGGGCAGAATGCTGTCAGCAAGGTGCTGGTGGAATTCATGATGATATAAAACCAAGCACCTCTTTGCATGTATTTCATTGTCCTTCACAGTTTAGTAACTATTCCTACAGTACATATATCAGTGAAATATGTAGTCTGTGGCCTTATCACAAGTCTCAAATATGTGCCCAACTTGACCGCAGTCGTTGGGAGGATGACAGTTGTTTGACAACTCACAAAACCCAGCTGCAGCCAGCATTTGGGGTTTCTGGGCATCCCCAGCAATACATGTCCATTGAGGAATAGGTTCCTGCTAGAGTCTGACTGTTTGCCCACCCCAACAACAAAAGGTTGTAATTTTAAGGTTGAGTTGGAGTTGCGTGACTTAGATGAGAGCTGCCTGGTATGTTGGTAATTTGTTGAGGCGTGCTTCAATACATGTTGGCATGTTGAGCTGTTAAATGAAAAGTGTGTTTTACTGCATGTTGCAGTGGAGCCTTAGAGAAGAGTAGTCAATTTCAATTAATGTGAAAGGAATCTGGCCACACGTGTATTGGAAAAGGTTTGCTTTCTTCCATCAAAGCACTTCCCAGATGGATGTTGTTAATAAATAATCGTCTGGTTTTACTTACTGTCTTAAAGTTCAAAATATTCACTCTTTGTGAGTAGTGAAACAAATTAGAGAGCAGGAAGATTGGAAGACCTGAGTTATCATTCCTGGATATTGCAAGTCATTTTATATAACCTGATAATATGGAAATAGTTACTACAGTCATCTGCAAAAGGTTAAAGTTCTCCAACTGTTGCCTGTACAAGAGGGGTTTTCTCCAAAGGTCCTGATTTTTCAAGTCCACACTTGCATGTTTATCAAATACCTCTTGATGGTTTTTTTTGCTAAAATTATCTCTCCGTACAACATAATGATTTCTTAACCCTTTTATTTAGGAGACTGTAAATGAGTATTTGATGATATTACATTTCACGTCAATGTATTTTGTTTACTTGAATGCTATATATCATAGTATACCTAATCTGAGTTTCCTTTAACCAGAATAAAATCCAATCAGGAGAAGGGAAGTAATGCAATTAACACTGGTCCACTTCATTACATTTGACACATACAAACATACATCACATTTATTTTCTAAAACCTAATTGTTGTGAAAATTGTTTTCATCACAGTTAGGATATCCAAAGATGCCTAAAGGACTTGAATTATCAAATACTGTTTGCTTTTCTCCATTTGCTTCTGCTTACTGCAGAAGTTTTCCAGTGGAGAAAAGTCTGGGGAGTATTCAACAGAGGTTTCACCTCAGAAATTATGTTAATTTTTTTTTCTTCTCTTAGATTCCAAGAGTTCAGGATATGGAATGAATTTGCACTGTTTTATGTTTCCGAGGTTTTGTTCTGAAAGTGTTGAGCAATTCCTCCCTTCTTAGTATGCTGGGACTTTCTTTCTCAGAAGTTGGTTTCTAGCCCTTTTCTAGAGGGTTATTTAAGATCAGTCAGTCATAAGAGTCACCTTGAATCCACATTTGCGCCTCAGTAGCTAAAATGGAAATTAAAGTTTTATCCGCTGAAATCAGAACTATGAATGGTTTTCATTTCAGCTCAAAGTTCATTTAAATCGGGTCCAGGCTTGGGTATTTGAGTAATAAACACTTCTTCATTTGAAACCTGACTGATCTTTTGAGCAGATGAAAAAGCCTTATGAAAGACAGACCTCATCTTAGCAAGGTGGTCAAACAAAATATCTGCCTTTATGGTGGACTTACCTGTACCACCACTGCTAAGGCTTTTGTGGCAACATGACAAAAGATTATCTTCTTTCTTCTGTACAGCTATAGACCAGTTAGCATGCTTGCCTTGCTAGCTATGCAAAATGTGCTAGGATCCACGGCGGTGGGAGTCTCTGAGCACACTCGAAGTTGTGGAGTGTTTGGTGGGGGCTGCGGCGTGTTCCTGGCCCCACTCTGCTGCCGCCCTCACTGTGAGGTGCTGTGAGGTGCAGGCGTGTTTTGCTTGTTCCCCTCTCTCAGAAAAAGAAAAAAAGTTTTAAAAGACACCCCCTCTCCTTTTTCCCCCTGGTCAACCCACAACAGTTTATTAAAAACCATACATGGACACAGCAGGTTGTTCCTCACTCACAAGGACACACTGAAGACTAAAGGTGTTCTTGAAACTGAACTGCAGCTCAGGCAGAACTGCAGTGCACACACTGAATATTCCCTAACAATAAGATTCATTACAGGCAGAAAAAGGTTTAGATAATTAATAGGGTTGTGCTCTTTGGTATACTTTGGTAACTATCTGTAATCCTAAATCAGGCACCTAGTAGAAATAAAAGGCTTCATAGAATCATAGAGAAACCCAGCTTGTAAGTGACTTTGAAAGATCACCTCATTCCACTTTTTATGGAAAAGGAAGCCTAGATAAGGTTATCTAACATGCTTCATTTTGAAAACCTTCAGTGGTGGGACTTCCATCAAGTCCTTGGGGAGCTATTCCCATTGACTCATCGGTTTGGAGATGGAAATTTCACGCAGGTGAAGAGGCCAGATTTGATGTTGTCACCACTTTTAAGATGGTAGTTTAGTGGTCAGGGCACTTACCTAGGACATCAGGCCTTTAGGCTAAATACTTTTCATATAAGCATAATAACCTTGGAAGAGGAGACATTTCTGGTCACAGCATTATACATCTCAGTTTTAGAAGTGTTGCCACTAATTTTTAAGAACTATATCAGTCTCTGGCAGGGAGAGTTTATGAATAATCTCATGATATTGATAAACACACTTGATGAAGAAGGATCATTTTTCTCTGGGTCCAGCTTTGATGTGAAGCATCTTTGCTTGACAGTCCTAAGCCACACAGAGTGCTAAGGGACTCTGCCAAGTTCTGCTGAGGCACAGACCTGGCTGAAAGTTTTCATACCTCTGTGAACCTGTCTGGGGAAGAGAGGGCTGCTGATTACCCACATGAACTGAATCACTACTTTCTTTCCTAATTTAAATTTTAGACTCCAATGTCCCATTTTTGATGAGGCCCACAGAATGTATTAATCCACAATAAAGAGATAGCGTGCCTAGTTTAAGATAAATAGATAATAAATATCTTCCTTGAAAGAAAGAAAAGGTTTCTTTGGAAATATATGATTACATAGCATATATTTTAGCTGTACATATAAAATACACATTGGACGTACTTGATCCTCGATCGTCTATATCCTTCTAGTAACAAAATATTTTTGTTTGGTGAGATTACTCTGCCTGATAACCAAATACATGATTTCAAAGCATTAACAAAGAATTTATCTATTTTTTTGGGATGGAAAGGTCTGATGGTTCAAGGCACTAAAATTCCTGCCTTGCAGAAAATAAACAGAGTTCTGCCTCTGTCAAGAAGCAAGACCAAAATTCATGGCTGACTTCAGCAATAAGCGTCTGGATTTTTGGGAGATTTTTTTAATTATATATTTATCTCAGAAATATGCAGCTAAATACCAATTTAAAGAAAGCATTGCAGCATTGCTTCTCTGCACTGAACAAAAAGATTATTTTGCTTCCTGGGTTTCGTTTTTCCCCCCCCAGGTTTTCCTACCACTAACACTCGTTGTGTGAAATAAAGTCTAATTTATTTGTGTTCATTCTGATTAATTTAAATAGCTTTAAGGTTGCTCTTTATAAAAGATATTAGGAATTTAGAGAGCTGTGAAAAAAATACAGGGTCATTTCTTTATGGTTTAGTGTATGAAATGAGGTGGTGATCTCAGCTCAGTTCCTTGTTAAGAAAAAGCGTTGTAACTGAAAACAATTAAAAAATTGTAATCTTTAACAAAAACCATATTTAACTTTAGAAATTAGCAAATGAAAGGAGAATTATGTTTGGATATGCTCATTTTAATCATTCTTCTGCATCAGTGTCAATTTGTAACAACCATGTGCAGCAGAATATTTGCTGATTTTGAAAATATTCATTACCTATTGATACAAATTTTTATATTCTGTTCCAGCTTGCCCACAGCGCTTTTGTTATCAAAAGTATTGCTGATAAAAAACGTGAAACAGAAGACATGCTGTATGGTCCTGAATTTAAAAATACACATTTCGAATGGACGCAAGTCACCTCAATATTTACAAATCAGGCCGAAATGGAAGGATTAGATGCTGGTAAAAAAGCTACCAAGCAGATAATGAATTCATCAAACTCGTGGGTAGCTTCTATATAACAAATATAAAAATTATAAAAACTGAAGTAATTTAATTGAATAACAGTCCTATAATAATTTTCAGTATAATATAGAGACTTTTTGTTTTAAGAGCTTATATTCTGGATTTGATGTTCTTCCTTGAAGATAGATTTGTTTAAAAAAAAAAAAGCAATTTAATTCAAGTAATAAAGTTTCAATAACATTTTCATTCAGACGTGATCTATTAGCTGATGAACTCTGGACAGCCTCTACTGGTACTCTGCAGCTCTAACACTGTTGTTCTCAACTTAACTGAAGGATAAGTCCTGCATCACTTTTCTTCATGATCATGGTTGTGTAGCACTGCTTCTGTAAAGTAATTTTATGAAAGTGGTTGTATGTTTTATAGTTTTTGTATCTTCAGCTTTTTGTGAAATTGAATGATAGGAAAGAGGTGTGAACCTGCGATAACCAAATTGAGAGGTTTGGGTCAGGTTTCAGGTGAAAGGTGAGCTTTTTGCAAAGGACAGCAAATGTTCCTTGTTTTACCAATTCTTGTACCATGATTTAAAACTCGTGTTTTAAAGATTTCTTTTTGTTTCAAAGGAATTCTCAGAATTCATCTGGGTTAGAAATGAAGCAATTTACCATTTTAGTGAAGTCTGTTTGTCGTGGGGCTAAAAAATGAAAGTTAAAAACGATCAAGCCACGGTACGGCGACTGCCTTGCGCTGGCGGCCCTGGCGACTGCTTTCTGCTCCGGGGCCGCCCGCCCCCATGCCCGCATGGTTTTTTCGGTCGCCCCTTCCCCCCCCACCTCCGGCGGCGTGGACGGCAGGCGCTGCTGCTGGGAGGTGCGGCTCCGGTTCGATGCAGAGTTTTGGCGCTGTGCGGCCCCGGCTTTGTTGGCCAGCAAGGGTGGTGATCGCGCCGTCCAGAATGACTGCGGGAGGCGCGATCCCGGTCCCGGGCTGGGGTCGGCCATGGCCCCGCTCCGAGCCGAGGCGGGGCTGGGGCGCAAAGCCGGG
>VYZS01062182.1:89540-108350 GCA_013400695.1 Neodrepanis coruscans
GTTCACGGCCAAGGGGATCTTGAGAACACGTGCTCCCTTCTAACTACCTTGGAGTCTCTCAGCCGGGCTCAGAGGGAGGGAGAGACAAGCACTATCTCCAGAGCGTCCTCACCCCAAACGCGGGCCCTGGAAAAATTTAATTTGTCTGTCTGTCTTGCACTTTATTTGTCGGGTTTTGGTGTTTGCGCAAAATAAACTGTGATTTTTGTGTGTTTTCTTCATTTTGGGGGTGTGTTTGTGATTTCTCTCAGAGTCTCTGCTCCAAAATCACTGAATTTGTGGTAAAACCACCACACTGTTTTATACAGAACAGATCCTTGTTTTGTTCAGGAACATAGGAATCTTGAATCACATAAAAGACAATATTTTGAATAGACTTGCCTATAGTGCTGATTAATATCAATCTGCTTATTGTAACTGTCAATAAGAAATTATACACAAGCAGACAATAATGGAACTGAATCTCTCTGGAAGAGACTCCTAAGTCACAATTCATGGTAACACATGATTTTTTTTTTTACACAACAGGGAACAAAGCTCTGGTTTGACTTACCGGACTTACAGACTGGATCTGGTTGAACTTGGAGAGATGTTTTCTTCTCAGGATAATGTACTGAACTTATACTGATGCCTTAAGGGGTATGCTTAAGATTTGAGAATTCTCTATAGCTAGGTGGCTGAGTAGCTTAGAATATTAAGGGCAGAAAACGGCCTGTCTTTCACATGTTTGCATTCTTCTGTATAGATAACGGGACAGTAAGTCAAAACATAAGAGTTAGCTTTCCAAGCCCAGTGGGGGCTGGACTGGGACAGGGATAGGTAATAAGGGACCATCCTGTTGGGTGCTTGAGGGGCATAATAGTAAGATAGAATTTAGTTGGATAGTGTGTGATGGGTGGGCACTGGAGGTTATAAAAATGGAGAGATTATTATGAATTTTCTCTTTGGATCGTCGGATATCACCAGTAAAGCTGCGCTCTCCCTGCACTGCGTGTTTGTCTCACTTCTTATCACGCCCTGCTGGCAACAATACCAATAACAATTTCAAACATAACTAGTCTGGCTTTTTTGTGTTTTTAAATGAGAAACCTGAAGCAAATTGTTGATAGAATTGGACTCTAAAGTGATGCAAAATAGTAAATCTCCTCAGGGAGAGGGAAACAAGGTTTCTTGGGCCAACCCAAAATAGCCATTATCATTTTCCTGCTTTGTCTATACTCTGGCATAGACAGAATTGTTACCTCCCACTTAAGAGCATGCTGATTGCTACTAAAATGGTTGAATCCTCTTTTCCCTAGCAGCAGCAGTGGTCACGGATAAAACACACCCCATATACTTGGTAAAAGATGCAGCTTTTAGTCTTTTTCACGAGAATATCTTGCACCATGCCCTGTCGTCATTTGGAGACTTCTTACCACCCACAGTCAGTGAAGAGTCCAGGTATATGAGCCCCTTCTTGCCCCTTAGCTGGAAAACCTTTCATGGAGCAGAGATGCTCCCAGGCTAGAGTGTATATAGATCCACTGGGCACAGGACCGCACTTCCTCTTTCAGTTTCTCTAAAGATCTTCTCCTGGCCAGCACTTGTCAGTTGTCCCCACTGCTGGCAGGAATCCCTGCAGTCACATGTCCCTTCCCTTGTCTCTAGTTCTCTCCTCGGAGCAATGGATGCAGCTCAGGGTATGGTGCTTTACTGTCCCCTCTGTGTCCCTTGAATCTCCATCTGAGCCTTCAATTTTCACGTTGCTCACTAGTTGTCCTCCTTGTGCTTCTTACCTCACAAACCATTTCCCGGCTGGGGATGTCTAACAGTGGTGGTTAGGGCAGAAAGGAAAGGGAAAGTTGTTCCCAGCTCCAAATGTGCGTTTAGCTGTCACTCCATGCTGATTCCAGTCCTTGAAGTGATGGAGAACACCGGTGGGACTCCAGTGGGATACCAGCTGTGGAGATCTCTATTTCCCTTACACAATGGACAAATACAGGAAAAAGCCCTCAAATCAGTAGTCTTCTATCTTTCCCACTACATATGGCAGAAATGGCAGCATCAAATCTGTCTTTCAGACTGTGTTTTCAGCTACCCATCCATGTCCGTTCCTTCTCCTCTTTCAGAGGGCAAGAGTGAGCAGCCTTCAGTCCTCGCTTGTGGAAGGGAAAAATACAATACAAGTCTTTAATCAGAGGTTGTGAAAAGCTGCAATATCATCCCTCAGAACAGCTACACAGTAGCTGACAGGACAGTCCTGGATCAGACTTCTTAAAGAGTGAGTGTTGCTTTCTTCATGTAGTGCCACTGAAAAGAAAATGTTAGACTTGATTAACTATGGTTTAAAATTCTACCAACAGCACACAACAGATTTCTCAAAGCTACTTTTCTCAGACTCTTTGTTGTAATCATATGCAGAAGTCATGGCATAAAGGTACAGGATTTCTGTGGTCTTTTAAACTTTATCAAATAGCTTTAAATTGAGCCATAGTGTATTTCAAATGTGACATGAGTAAGTGAGTGCCCATTCGCAAACAGAATATTATGAGTATTACAGAAGCTGGTGAGTGGGAAACATTTAACATCAGCTGAAAGGTGTTGCAATGGCTGGCTCTGCTGGAACTGAGTAAGGAATCTCATGTTGAGTTATATCTGACTTGCAGGTATACAAGTTTGCAGTATGCTTTTGAGATACATTGAATTAGAAAGCATGATTTAAACTGGAGAAAAACCTGTAGAGCTCTGAAAGAACTATTTGTTGGGAGTTGTTAAAATGTGCTTCTGCAACTACCTTTCCAAAGGATGGAACTTAACCACTGCATTTGAAACAAAGTCTCACCTGTGCACAATGTCACTGAATCCTTTGTCTCTGTGTTAATGGAATATAGCCGTAAGCTCCTTCTATGTGTATTGTGAGTGGGCCCAGACCAGTGTGCTTACTGCCCCACCTGCTGCAAGCATTGCTGGGAAATCCCAGGGCTGCCCAGGGCAAGATTTCATCCCTGAGCCTTGTCCCCAAGCCTAGATGGTATGTTTGCTCTGAGACCTCCCTGAACATTACTGATCCCTTAAAATCTAAGAAAAAACCTCTAGTCCCTGAACCAAATTTTTTCATCTCAAAGATGAAGATGAAATGGGGGAAGTTTTATCGACGCTGAAGAGAAACCATGAGTCATACAGCACACTTGGCCTTATGCAGGAGACATACTACTCAATTCACCAGGAAGCATAAGTTCCAGGAGAAAAACATAAAAGTGTAAAAAGGGGTCTATGAAATAAAATCATATTCTATTCAGAGTCTGGACAGAAAGTTTGGCTTAATCTTCTGAAACACAGGCAAGGGTTTCTATTTTCTTTGAACCAATAAAGTTTATATATGCGTGTGGTGGAGGATAGTAATTTAGCAGTTTTCTGTCTTGGCCAACTGCAGGGAGCAGAACAAGTTCTCGAGAAACTGTTGTGCCTGCAGCACTCAAGTGTTCCTGTCCTTCCCCCAAAACAACTTTTATGTGAAGACTGGGATTTTGAAAACCATGTGGAACTGGCCTGACTTTCCTCCTAAATGTCACAGGAAATGCTGGAATCTGCTTCTTCTGTGGTTAGCCGGCGACACATACAGGCTTTGGAAACTGGATAACAACACAAATTTCCACATGAATCAAAACCAAATGCAGTCTCCTGAGAAAAGTTTGAAAGGTTGGCCTGATCTTGTACATGAGAGCTGAGTATCACTTAGGGTAGGTATAAGGTGGTGCAGCCCCTCTCTTCTCCCCAGGATCACAAAATAGCTGCCAGGCTCTTTCAGGCATTCTGGATGAAATCTTGACCCCATTGACGCTAATGGGAGTCATGCTACTGGCTGAGATATAGCCAGGATTTTACTGTGACTATATGCAATCCAAAACTGGAGATGCACTGAAGACTCTCTCCATTTTATTGCCCTGAATTCCATATAATGACTTTGTCCTGTTCCATTCTCAGCACATCTTTCCAATCTACATTTTTCTATGACTTTTAAAATTCCCCAACATTACATGACTTTGTATCTGTATGATCTATATCTTTATGATCTGTAGCTGTATGTGTGTTGTCATAGTCCATTCTGTCACTTTCTGGAAAGGATTTTGTAAATAAATACAAGAATTGCAAAGAGAATGAAAAACATTTTCGGAAATAGAAGATAAAATATCCTCTTAAAGGTTATTTACATTTTTTGGTTTTGGTGCATCTCAGAAGATCACCCATTCTCAGAAGATCACCCAACATGAGTGATAACAAAAGTCTAGAAGGGATTCCTTATTTATCAGGTAGAGAGTCTCTTGGACTGAAATGCAGGAATCAGTCAGGTTATTATTTCTTGCAGAATGACTTCAGGAGAGAAACAAAAAAAGAGAGAAAAAAAGTAGAGAAACAGCCTTTTTTTCCTCCATCATGGTACACCTCATTGAGGAGCCAGTGAACAATTGGATTTTCTCATTCATTTATTGTAAGTTATTATATGTCATTAGAGAGATCTCTCTTATGCTTCAGGGAAAAGTATCTATGACACCTATGACCCAAGGCCAGAGAGTGACTCGTCATCAGGAACTGTAGTGATAGGACGATGAGTAATGGATTCAATCTGAAAGATGGAAAATTTAGGTTAGATATACAGGAGAAATTCTTCACTGTGAGGGTGGTGAGTTGCTGGAACAGGTTGCCCCTTGAAGTTGTGTTCAAGGACAAGTTGGATGTAGCCTTGAGCAACCTGGTCTAGTGGAAGGAGTCTCAAGGCAGAAAGGTAGGAAGTAGATGATCTTTAATGTCCTTTCCAATCAAAACCATTCTATGATAAGAAATGAAAACTTTGGTTAGGGAAGAGGAGCTTCCCCAGGACATATGGAACTTTTTAGGGATCTGAGTTGCTTGTGAAGTGCCAGCAACACAGGTGAATAAAGTCTTGTCTAATTCTCCAGAAAGTTATTGTCATTTTTCAAGAACAAGTATTTATAACACAAATATATATATGAATACGTGGCACCTGGCCACATGTGAATGGATGAAGTGCAAAGACCTATCCACACTCTTGCCAGAGGCAGCATCTGAAGCACATTAAGCAGAAGTGCCTGAGAACATGTCTGTTGCTGCACACATCTCATTGATCTCTATTGAATCTAGGGCATTCAAGGAGGCAAGGACTGTTTATTTCTTACTGTTTATTTAAGTGGACACAAGGGATGTTCAATGTCTTTCTCGTGCACTAATTTCACAGTCATAATGGCAAACAAATCAAGGAAAAGTGTAGTCCATTGAGGCTTCTTTCCTGAGTTGGGAGATATTGGAAACCATTTAGGTTACCCCTATCTCAAAAGACTATAGAAAAATTGCTAGGTAATAGATCGTGCAGTACTAATATTAGTCTTCTAAGTCATTAAGGTCCTCTTACTTATGTTTTAATAGTGTGAGACCAAGGACTTCCAGAAGAAAATATAGTAGGTTAATACAACCTTTTATTCAGAAGGAATCTGAGTAAATTAATTAAATGCAGAAATGGTACAGAAATGCTAGTCAATAATTTCAGAGTATTACTCAATGGTAAAAAAATATTTGAAAGAAAGTAATAAAATGTGTCTCAGTGCTCATTATATGTCTATTTAGAGCAATCCTATCTGAAAATGAATTTTTAGAATGAAGGGCAAAGGAAATGCTGAAATGTGTTAGCTGAATATCCTGAGTGAGAATAATCTTCCTTAGGGATAGCATAGGTTCCTTATTTTCTTCTGTTCTGCTCAGTTGCAATTATATTAGGTTATATGTGTCAGCTTCCCTTTTCCTACCAAAACCCCTTCAGACTGGGCAGTTATCTTCACTTGTAAGGATTCTCACAATTATTTATTTTCTTTTTCCACAAGTGCCCCTTGAGGCTGGTGAGGAAAAGCAGTGGTGAGTACTGGTGCTAACATGCATATAGAAGAGTGCCAGAGCGCAGTACTGGTGCCAGTGTGCAGCCAGCTGCTTCCAGCCGAGAGACTGAGAATGCAGGAGCCATTGAAATGTGTCACTGGTGCGATTATAGCTTCCTCTCTTTCTGCTCCTCCTCCTGCACCATCAACTTCCCCTATCTCAGTCTCTGCTGCTTTATTCCTGGTTTTTCTCTCTCACATCTTTGGTCTTCTCCAGGTGATCTCAGAGTCTGTGTCCACTTTTTCTGCTCCTCTGGTTTTCTTTTAGTTCATCTTGTTCATCCTGGCCCATCAAGCTACCCAGTTATGACAGAAATACAATGCACTGTTTAGCCTTCATATGCTAGAGAGCAAAGGGAGTGTGCTTTGATGTCCAGTTTATTGATCAGGCTAAGACTTTTTTGTGTATCTCCTAAAGATTTGCTACATATGTGGGAAGACAGTGATGACTCTCCTGGTTCAATGATAAATAAAGAACCGTTTTTTCCCCAGGTATTTGAAACAAGCCGTTCTTGCAATACACATGTGCAAAGACTAAATTTTTTGCATCTGTGTAGAGCCTGTGCATTCCTCTTTAATTTCCTGTGTAGTGTTTAGAGTGACATACTGAGGATTCCCATCATAACATTACTAGTAAAGAAACTATGAGTTGGATGACACTGTCAGGTATCCTTACAAAAATTAAAATATGTTTAAAGAATGTCAAAAAGCCAACTTGCATGTTAGGAGACTATGATAAGATCTCTTTTTCCATAGAAAGCAGTGAAATCTCAGACTTCCAGAATGCCAAGGCACAGATGGTCCCTGGACTGCTTGCACAGCTCAGAAGTGAAGTGAAGAAGTGAATCAAACCAGTTTTGCACAGCCTTGCCTTCTGTGTCCCAGATGACAGTGGCATTATTTTATAACTTGTGCAATTAGGTAGAAAAGCAATTGAAAACCAATTCATGACAGGCTGGTTATACTACTCCTTTCCAAGACTTTTAATATGTGTGGAGAGTAATTTTAGAAATGCTACATATGTAAGTTGCACTTAAACCCCTCTGCAAGCCTAAAAGGATGTTTAAAGTTACAATTTAAAAACAGTGGGGTTTTGTGCAGCAGGTTTTGGCAAAAGAATCACAGCAGTTCCTGCAGCTGACAAATTAATGCAGACCCGACAGACTAATATGTACCATGTGTTTACTTTGGCAGCAAATATGGAAAAATCATTTGGAGAAAATTTGTATTATTCAACAGATTTCTATTTTTGTTGTGTTTCATGTTTTTTTCCTTCCTTTAATTGAAGTCATAAAGGTGAGGTTCAGAAAGTCCTTCTGATTGGTGCTATATTTATCATGTTATGGGGAGCTAACAATACTATTACATGAATTTTTTTACATCTGATCATAACAATCGTCTCAACTACTGAAATGGAACACCACCACCCCTTTTCCCAACTTTAGATAAATGAAGTAGGTAGATGTCAGACCAGAAAATGTGCTGCAATGTTTTGTAGTTTAAAACTCATTTGCAGTGTGAAGCTTTTGAGCACCTGATTTATCTGATTTATATCTGTTTTCAAGGTAGTTTATGAAAGAATAGTAGTGTTTTTCACTGAAATATTATCAAATTCTTTAACTTAGTGTTACAGAAAGTAAAATATACCAATCTAAATTGTTTAGTTTAAATCATGGGTTTACAAATTTCATTATACTCTGCTGTACAAATTATGACCCTGCATGACTGAAGGGATGAGAAGAACAAAAACTGTTCCATGCCTAGATGGAATTTGTACATCCACTGTGTCTTTTTTGAACCTTGTAACCCCTTGTCACACACTAATTTTTCTACTCAAAAAATGCTGGAAAAGAATAGCTGTCCATTTTTAATAGTACCTTAATTGTTGTTTTTTCCCTTTTTGACTCCAAATGTCTCATTTTCCTTCCTTCCTTCCTTCCTTCTTTCCTTCCTTCCTTTATTCCTTCCTCCCTCCCTCTCTCCCTCCCTTTTTCTCTCCTTTCTTTCATTCACCCATTATAACATACTAAGTCAGATGGAAATGTAACATCCCTAGCAACATCAGGTCTCTCTTTTCTACAGGTTTGAGTAGAGAAGAACTTTGTACGCCTCCATACGGTCTCAATTCTTTTGTGACCATGTCTACATACCACAGAAGCTACAAGGCTATTCTTGTACACAAGAGTGTTTAAATAAAACTAGATGTGTCTCAGAAAGAAAAAAAAAAGTTCCAAACAATTGTGAGAGTGAGATAATTCTGTGTGGCATTCTATGAATTTCTACCAGTTTTGTTAGGCAAAATGTTCCTCCCCTTCTGCTCCCCTCCCACTCCCCTCCCTTCCCTTCCCTTCCCAAACCTTCCCTTCCCAAACCTTCCCTTCCTTCTCTTATTTTTGCAGACAGTAAATAAATAACTAGTCTTTTCCATCTGCAGAGAATTTAAAATTAGATTTCATTAGTGGTTGGGAAAGTATGTTGTGGAAACTTTGGGAAAAGTGAGGGGAGGAGAGTGACCTCCAGTGACCATGAGACCTACATTCTCTTCCTCATGTCTTTTTTCGTCTAAGCCCGTCAGCTGGCAACATCTGTAGAGACACTGTCCTGCTGTCATGGTTTTACCATTAGCAGGCGTGGTACTGACAAGAGAGATCTGATAGAAGCAACAATGTCCTTTCTCAGTTTTCTCAGGGTATCATATGACATGGATTCTGTGATGACAATGGGGTCAGAATCCTGGTCAGCGTTACCAGAGCCTGAGTTTGCTGGGCCTGCATTCCCACCATCATCTACCGTCCATGAGGATTTGGTTTTATATTTCCTCCGTTCAACCGGAGCCACAGCTGCTGAGCCCATTGTCCCCAGGTTGGATCCCTGGCACACACCCCTAGACTCATCGAGCACCACCCATGAACCTCCGAGCTTATCCTTAAATGTAGCATAGGTGGTGGAGAGCACATATGTAAGGAACATAGTGATAACCATAATGTCCTTAATATCAAAAGCCATGCAAAATTTGTCAAAGCCAGTGAACCCATAGCCATAAAGAAAGGAAACACCATGTTCTATATCCCCTAGAAATGTAGAATTCAGGACACATCCTCAAGGGTCTCTGCTAAAGACATAGGCTCCCTTCACCCACCCATAAATATTGCCAATAGTTAGGGTGGGGGTCCAATTTGCCCGAGCCTGGATCCAGAACACCAATTTAACCAATGCCAGGATCAACGTGACAAAGGTACTCTTATCCAGGAAGGGGTCCACAAAGGGGAACGCCAGGGAGAGAGAAGTTTGCCACAAAGCCGAGGCAAAATCAAAAACCATGGCTGCCATGTGTCAGGTGACTCCCCAAGGGTGTTGTTGAGTTCTATTGGCTGTCTTGTCAGCCATGCGTTGGGCGCCACGAAAATGTCGTGGTTTTACCACTAGGAGGCATGGTACTGACAAGAGAGATCCGATAGAAGCAACACACACCCAAAAAAAGAAACAAATAACAAGGTTTATTTTACACACACAGAAAACCAACAATAAAGCACAAAGACAGACAAATTAAGCTCTTCCGGGTCCAGCGGCTGAATAGGAAAACTCTAGGGTAGCACTAGGTCTCTGCCGGGGGCTCCTGAAAAGGCACCGGGACAATTAAAAAAACCGCGACCGCCCACCCTCCTTTTCCCTGGGAAGGAATACCACTGCTGATGGAAAGATGTGGTCCTCAGTCCGTGCTGGTGTCGCTGCAGTTGCCAATCGGCCCGCGTGGGGGCAAAACTCAGTGCGGAGGTGAGTAGAGATGTTATCCCTACCAGCTCTGCTGGAAAAAGGGGAAGATGGCTGCCCCTCTCGCTTTTTTATAGGGGACCAATCTTTGCACAGGAGCAGGCGGCCTGCAGGCGACTGTTGCCCCCTTGGATTGGACGGTTAGCGCCCAGGAACCGCCCCTAGTGAGAGGCTCCATGCGCATGCGCGGAGCACCAAGCCCGGACTGGGGGTGCGGGTCCCCTGTGGCCCCGCCTGGCGTCCCGGGGGGTCCCGGCAGTGCCCCCCGGGCCACCCCGACCCGCCCCAACCCAGCTGCCCGCTGCAGCGGCCCACCAGCTGCGCGAGGTCCACCGACAGTCCTGTCCATTCCATGCATGTGGGAAACGCCACCGCACATGCGCAGTGCCGAGCCGGGCTGGGGGCTGGCAGCGCCCGGCAGCACCAGCAACTACCAGCACCCGTGGCCATGGAGCTGCGGGGGAAATGCACCTGGCCAGGGCTGGCTGCCAGCCAGGCAGCGGCCCCTGCACTGGCCCGCCCCCCCCGGCCCACCCCCGCGGGCAGGTGCCCGGGGGATGGAGGGGAGGCGGAGGCGGAGGCGGGGATCTGCCGCCTCTCCCTCAGCCCCGGGATTCAGTGAGACCTGCTGCCCGGGGGCTCTAACACCCGCTGCTGCTCGCATGGCGCCGGGGCACCTGCCCGCCGGAGGCCCCCTCGCAGCCGACCTGGAGCCGGCCGCAGTGCACCGCCAGATTCTGAAAAATTATCTGAGTGTAAAGCTGGCTTTTGTCTCATAACTTTTACCTCAGGGCATCCATCAGAGTCTCTGCTGTCTTTGGTAAAATCCTAGTTGGTTTATTTTTTTCTTGGCTTGAGTCTCATGCTGGCAAGAAGTAAGCTGTTGTCAGGTACAATGGAAGACTCACCTGAATGTGAGACAATGATCAGAATAACCAAATCCATGAAGAGCAAGAAGGCTCAGGTTATGGTGACATCAAATATTTTACTTGTGTTGAGTTTGAGGCAGAGAGCCAGGAAGGAAATGCAGATCAGTATCCAAGTGTGACTCTGGTTACTGGAGAAAGAATAGCCTTTCCTGGACATCATAGTGGTTGCTTGAGAGCTACACTGTGTCAGAAGATGTCTGAAGACATTAATTTTGAAAGGCTGGTTTCAGTCAAACCTTTGACAGCCTTGTAACAATTTTGCTTAATTTAATTTCCTTTTGTTTAATATAATTTCCACTCTTTTAATTTAATTTCCTATGTTGTGTTTTAATAGAAGATGAAAAGTAAAAATGGAAACAAAACATCAAGAACAAGGATGAAAGACAGACATTTCCAAACATATATCTATGTCCTTATGGTTTAAGTAAGTTATAACTGACATATTTGGTAAGACTATGGACAGGCAAATGCCATTTTTTGCATCTCTGTTTCTGTGTCTCTGGCTATGGAGTTAGATGGATAATACCAAGGTCTGTGTATCATGGGGACATGAAAGAAATGCAAATGTCTTGTGCTGTAAATCACTATAGCTTTATCACTGACCAATGAATCAGTGCCATGGACACATCCCAGAAGGAAAATGATCTTGTTAATATTTGTGCCTAACTCATTGTGTTGGCTGCTCCAGTGGATTTTGGGACAGTGCTGGTCACAAAAAAGTGAGGGATTTATATTGTGTCACTTCCAGCAATGCTCTGAGAGGGAAAACCATACCAAAGCTAACCAAATAATATCTTAATTTGCTAACACAGTAAGACAGTAAAGACAAATTGAAAAAAAAAAACAATACAAAGCAAACAAACAAAAAAAGAAACAAATCCTCACTTTTAGTATTTCCTGTAGGTGTTAGAAAATGTTAGACTTAGTAGAAAAGATAAACACAGTAAGATATTTTGGATATGTAAAATATCGGATTTTAGAAAGTGTGTTTCTCAGGGTGCAACAGAGTGGCAATCCTAAAAAGTGAAAAATTAGTTTTGGACACTAATTTGGTCTTCAGCTGTCAAACTCCCCATCCCCTTTGGTTTGTGTAGCCCGGCATTGGTACGTAATGCGAATTTGCTTAAATGGCAATTAGCAACTGCCTGTAGTGAAAGCTCAAAACATTATAAGTATCAGGTGCTGTTTCTGAGGCCTTATTGCCCGTGCCCATAACGCTTATGAGAATGCTTAGAGGAATTTTTGTCTTTAATTTTAATTTTGTAGCCTGACCACAATTCTGGCAAATTAATTTAGGCTTGTAAAAATTAAGACCTCTTAAGGTCTTGGTTAGAGTTATTTGGGGAAATGTCACTGAAACCACTCCTGCTGAAATCAAACCTGCTACACTAACTTAGATCAGTTTTTTTCTTAGGAAGAAGTTAATCTAAAAAATATATTCTTACTCCCTGTGTAAGTCTTTTTCAAACAGTTTTGAGAGAGGAAATATACTGAGTTGTGTGTGAAAAAGAGATTGGCAACAGTAAATATGTGTGCTCTTATATTCAAGAAATTATTCTTGTCTGTAACAAGGAGGATGACAATTTGGAATGCAGTTGGAAGGATAAGGATGATTCAGTAATTAAAAAGACTGTGATTATACTAGAAGCTACTCATACTGCCATTTGTGACAGAAATAGTTGGCTGAGGAAAACTATGCCTTGGCATTAAAAAGCTCTTTGCAGTATATATGAAACTGTTTCTAGGAATTTAGTACAAAGGTTCGAAAGTCTGAGATGCATGGAAACATAAGGAATTATTGAGATAACTTCTTACCATATGTCTATGTGTGCTCCTCCTGATAATATTTTCATGCTGTTACAGATGGAGGAGAGCATCTGCTAAGCACACAAGAAGCAAAAATATTTGGTGTTGACAAGTTCACCCAAGACAATTAGGAATAAGTTATTACTTTAACAACATAGTCCCAAATGAGGGGCAAGGCAGAATTACATCACCTAAAGAGGAGCATCTGCAAAATTTCTCAAAGCATATATCCTAAAGACATTTCTCTCTGGGTAGGAAGACTGGTACAAGAGTTTCTCTTGTGAGTTTGTGGTCCAGCTTCCCTGGCATACATAGGTCCAGGTAAGTAGTATTCCAAGTGAAGAAGCTGTTTTTCTGAATGACTCTTTTGAAAATCTGTAAAGTGAACAGCACCTGCTGGTTTGCCCAGGCACAGCAGATCCGCAAAAGACTTCATGACAATTTGACAGTCTACTCATAACATTTTATGTGTACAAACATTGCAGAGGGCCAGATTCTCAGGTGATACCAGTCTATCAATTTATCTCCATTCATCACCTTAGTCTTGCACTCAGTGTAGATTGTCTTGGTATTTTTGTTTCCATTTCCAAGGTTTAGTGCGTTGTTTGCAGTCAGATCTGATGTGTTCTTCCAGTTTTTCCTCTTTTGCTACTTTATCTTTCAGTTGATTTTCCAGCTGAAGAATATGCTGGAGCAAGAAGAACTGAGTTGCAAGTGAGTTTCAGCAGCCTGGAGATGTGAATAACATCTGGGCTTCAGTTAAGGAGTGTTTGAGCTTGTCCATGGACATCAAGTCTTACTTTTCTCACTCAGGCTGATTGCCACATGATCCACATATGAGTGGCTAAAAAAAAAGTAATAAGAAAAGCTAAATGGAATATTTTCTTGAAAATCTTTAGGAACTCTAGTGAAGTGACATGACTGCCAAGAAAGCTTTATTAAATCACCGTTAAACTCTGTGGACTTGGCATATATTCTAGAAATTCTGGATTTCTTTCAGTTCTTTAATTTTGCTTTATAATCACTGTTTGACTTCAGAGCCAAAGTCCTATGTACTTGCTCAAGAATATGTAGCTCCAAATTGTGTCTGAAGTGTCACTGCAAGATTTGTGTCTGGTTTGGCAATTTTATGCCCTTTGGTAAATGCCATAAAATGCAGTTCTTCTCTACCACATCTTCAGCATAAAATAGACTAAATCTGGCTTCTTATTTGGTGATATGTTGCCACAGTAATATTGCCAGTAGGACTCAGTGCATTATTGAGGTCATCACTCACTGTAAATGATTATTCCTCACCGAAAATAATAAGATTGTTTTAATTGTCAAGTATTTCTAAATACAGCAGTTGTAGTTGAGAGAGGGGCTGAAAGTTTTCTGTGCATTCTCTGCTTTACTCAGTTTTTTGTCTTTTATTAAGGAGGGACATAAAGCTCAAGTTCATCTTCACAAAGTCTAGTGGTAGGCACTTCAAATGAAGTCTATTTCCATTGCTATATATAATATACATAGAAAAATATGTTTTGAAATCCCTTTACTTGGGAAACTAACAGATCAGCTTGGGTAATCTTGCTGTGAAGGTTTATTATAGTGTTTCTGCCGCCAGCTGTCCACCTCATGCTTATGCCAGAAACTATTAGATGATGCTTCTTTTTTGGCTGAACTGGTTGACGCCACTTCATGTTTTTCCTAACTCCTTACTTGACAGTAGGATGAAAAATATTGGAAGGGTGGCAGAACAAATAGCTAGGGGCTTTATAATCTTAAACTGCTGCAGTGTATAAAATTCTCCAGACTTTAAAAAAATTATATTTCTTTCTTTCACAAAGCCTCCCTCATCTGCTTCAGACTGGTCAGTTAAAGGTATTTAATTTTCAGAAATTCCTTGAATAATGAGGTTTTTATCTTGAAGCAAACTACAGTGGTTTTGAGTTTTTTTTTTATTCGTAATATGGAGAAGTCAGCGAAGTACCAGACCTGCCTGAATAGCAGCAATACTTACTAGTGTGACACAAAAGTTCACATCAGGGTCCTGCAGACGTTGAAGAGTAGAAGCAGGAAATCCTCCGTAAAACACATCCGATGGATTTCTGGTGGCTGAATGAAACCAACTCTCAGTGTAACACAACCTTTCCAAAATCTATGAGTTGCTCTGAAACTGTAGGCCAAAAATGTATTGCAATTGCACATGGGCATGAGTCCACAGGAAGTCCATTTTTTTTTTCTTTTCTTCGTTAAGGGTTCTGATTCAGAAACAAAAGTTTTATTTGGCACCAAGAGAGTTTTTCTGCCACTGTTTTTTCTGTCATCCCATGATCTCATCTACCCAGGAAGAACAGAGCATGGTGTAATTTGCCAAAATGAACATAGATTTCAGGCTACATTCTGGCTAAAATTCATTACAGTTCAGTAGTTTCTGCTTGAGATGTGAACGAAGTAGAGGTGGGGGTAACAGTAGGAAAACAGTAAAAATCCTAAAATAAGCTGCTCCCTGACTCGCATGGCAACACGAGTAAACTCAAGGCAAAATATTAAACTCAGCTGAAACTTTAACACCTTTATTCTCCTTTGATGCTCCACAGGTTTTTATTGGCTCTGTACAGAAAAGCTAACTTGCAATAGTTTTGTATACCTAGAGTTTGTTTACACAGCAAAACAAATCCATGATTGCAGCATGAACTAAATCATAAGCCCTCTGGGCACCAAGGATACCATATGTCATTTGAAGTAAGTGCTCTCATCTAGCCCAGTATGTCTTCATTACTATCATTATTTATGTGAGTTAAGTTTTGATTGGTTTTGCTCTATAATAAAGTGGCCAAATATAGCAAAATGGAGGCATTTTGTCGTTCAGACCTGTGATAAGAAAATTTAATCTACTCCAGACAACATCACTGTGTGGATTAATCTCACCTAATTTTAGCTATTTAATAGTTAGGCAGCAAATTGGAGTCGTTAACTAACAGTCACTAGAGACGTATGGCCATGTCTGCAGAATGACTTCTCCTGGCCTGTGTCTACAGTGAATCATTTTCTGTAGGCAGCCATCTCTTCGTGTAGATTGTTAAGGAGTCTAGATGACTAGCTTAGATGGTGACTGTAACTTTTTGGGAGCAGCAATTGGGTAAGATGAATACCTCCAAATAATTTTTATCTAGGCAAGGCAACATTTCCATCTAAAGGTACACTGTATGTAGCCAATGCTTGGCATGCAATGTCTACAGAAATGGCTGCAGGAGCTGTGAACAAAAAGGGTGTGATATGCTCTTCAAGCCTTCTTCAGCCTGGCCAGAGAACAGGGCTCATCTTACATTTTCATTCTGCTTGTTTGGTGTAATTAACCTTAAGTTGCCTTTTCCCAATAGGTCATTATAAAGCACACACAAAAGGGAATGATATCACTGCTCTTCATTTGTGCTTATACAGCAGTCTGTGAACCACAGAGAGCTAAATACATGTTTAGACAGTCAAGAATTAAATTTCAGGCACTTGTGAATCTTGTCATTCTGGCTGCAAATAAGAAGAGGGCAGTTCTTGCCTAAGGGACTTAAAGCAATTTGACAATAGATGTTTAAAGTATTCTGGAGGTTACCAGGTTATGAAATGAACCAGTAGTACTGAGCAGCTTTACACCAGGCCTAAATTTGAGTTGACTAATGTCAGGCTGGCTCTCACAATGCTTTCTTGTAACACGAAAAGAAAGAAGCAACCTAATGTTTAGAGATGTCTGACTTCTCCAAACTTGTTAGACATGTGGCTTATTTCTTTTCTGAGGAGATGCACAACCCTGCACCTCAGCATATAATGCTTCAGTTCAGCAACAAGCAATAATTTTCCCATTGCTTCAGTGACCTTTTGTTATGCTTTTTTTCCCCTTCCATCTAAGTCAGATGCTGAACATGGAAACTTGAATTCTTTGTTGGCTCTGAGTATTTTTTCATGAAAATTTTCTAATACATGAAAGGATTTAATTTCAAAACACTGGTTTTTTTTAAGCGGCTAACAATGATGTCCTTTTTCTCTACTTTTTCTTGGTATTACTTCTTAGGAAAAAAATCACAGAGGGAGGTAATTTTAAATAAAAGCTGCTACTTGTAGGAGACCTTTATGTACTTAACAATTTAAAAGAAATATTGAAACTTTTCATACACTACATAGACAATACCCTTCACATGAAAATCATTGTAGATCAGTGAAATGCCCTATAGTCTTTGTGTCATGGCAATCTACTGTATAAAACTAAGCAGGCATAAAAGCAATCATTTAGGCAAAAGATTACTATTTCATCTGGCAGTATAGTTGTTATAATAATAGCATGTAGGAGACATGAGACACTTTAAGAAAAGGGGAGACAAAGCAGCCAGTGTCTGTTTCCACTAAGCTACTAAATCACATCTTATTTCAGACTGAGGTACTTATTTAAATTTCCATCCAAACTGTAATCCAGTGGCTTTAAGTTAAGCTAGTATCTGCTGCTGAACTGGATCTGCTCTTGGATAAGGTTCCAGCAATGCTTTTCTTTTAATCATGCCAAGCCACTTGGCAACTGCATGCATATAGATGCTAGGCACAGAAGTCTTTCTCCTGCTTCAGGTTAATATAACTTTTTATCTTTCTCCTTGAGCTGGTGACACAAGAGCTCTTGATGAAATAAACTGTTTTAAAGAATGCATTATCATTGTAACACTATAGCGTTGTATATTAGTAGAATAATAGCATACTTTAAAATGATTCATATTAAAGTACACAGTTAAATATGGTGTAAGACTACTTTTCCTGAGTCTTCAGTTCAGTGCTTACTCTCTTTGTATAGTGAATCATGATAGACATTTCTAAAGGTTAATTTTAGGTGAGGCATCTTGATTTCTAAAGTGTCTCAATCAACAATAAGAACAGTGTGTATTGTTGCATGCCTCTATCAGGATGAATCCAATTTAAAAGGCATTTTTAACTTGCACTTTGGAAAATGTGGACCCTCTCTAAAAGGAAATAGGAGACCTGATTGCCCAGGATTTGAAGAAGTCTGAGGTACTCAGTAACATTTTTGCCTCAGTGTCCAGCAACAAGTTCTCCAGCGACATTGCCCAAGTTGCAGAAGGCAAAGGCTAAGCTTTGGGAGAATGAAGAGCCACTTACTGCAGGAGAAGATCAGGTTCAAGAACATCTAAGAAACCTGAAGGAGTATCTGTGGGTCCTGAAGGATCTGTTGGATGAAATGGTTAAGTTACTATCCATCATATTTGAGAAGTCATGGCAGTCCAGAGAANGAAGCTCAACAAGGCGAATTGCAAGCTTCTGCACCTGGATCAGAGCAATTCCAAGCAGAAATACAGGTTAGTCAGAGGATAGATCAAGAGCAGTCCTGAGAGGAAAGACTTGGGGGTTTTGGTGGATGAGAAGCTCAATATAACTTGGTACTGTGCATTTGCAGCCCAGAAAGTCAGCTATTTCCTGGGCTGCATCAAAAGAAATGTGATCAGTAGATCAGAGGCGGTGATTTCCCCCCTCTACTCCACTCTGGAAGCCCCACCTGGATTACTATATCCAGCCCTGGAGACCCCAATGAAAGAAGGACGTGGACCTGCTGAAGTGAGTTCAGAGGAAGGCCACAAAGATATTCAGAAGGATGGAGCAACTACTCTATGAAGACAGGCTGAGAGACTTGGTGATGTTCAGCCTGGAGAAGAGAAGGCTCCAGAGAGACCTTATAGCAGCCTTCTAGTATCTAAACAGGGCCTACAAGAGATCTGGAGAGTTACTTTTTACAAGGGCATGTAGTGATGGGGCAAGGAGTAATGGCTTCAAACTGAAAAATGATTGGTTTAGATTAGATTTTAGGAAGAAATTCTTTCCTGTGAGGGCATTGAGTCACTGGAACTGGTTGTCCAGAGAAGCTGTGGATGCCCCATCCCTCGAAATATATGAGGCCAGGTTGAATGGAGATTTGAGCAACCTTGTATAGTGGAAAGTGTCCCTGCACATGGTATGGAGGTTGGAACTAGATAATTTTTAAGGTCCCTTCCAACCCAAACCATTCTGTGATTCTATAGTTGTATGATTATCTGTATGAGACCAAAATCTTAGAGTGCAGTACAATTACTATCTCTATAAATATAAAGAGATGACTGAAGCAGTAGAACTGAGGACATATGTGCAAACCTTATTTCTGCTCTCTGGAATATTCAGAGTCTTACATTTTCATTCTCCTTGTTTGGTATAATTAACCGTAAGCTGCCTTTTCCCAATGGGTCATTATAAAGCACACACAAAAGGGAATGATATCACTGCTTTTCTTTCGTGCTTTTACAAGGTTTTGTTTTGGTCCTCTACCTTATATGAATTTTGCTGATATTCAGTACATAATATTTCATGAAGTTGTCCTC
>VYZS01062183.1:0-31594 GCA_013400695.1 Neodrepanis coruscans
AAAATTCTAAGAATTTAGACTTATTAGAAATGTATTTAGTCAGTTTATTTAGATTATTTATTTCTCCCCTAATATTCCTATAATGTCTGAAGAATAACTTGTAATATTAATAACTTATTAGAAGTTTATGAACTTACTGGAAAGTTATTAATTACTAAGTTTCTAATAAGTTATTGGGAGATTTTTTAAATTCAAAATAAATTAACAAACTTCTAGAGCAAGTTTAATGAACTTCAGGAAAAATGACAGTAGCAGAGTAAATAAACTTCTAATAAGTTTAATAACATCTGACTACTAATGCCTTTATTAAAGTCTTGACTTTAATCACATTTTCAAAGCAATTATTCTTCATGGAGGTGGGAAAACCTTATAAAGTGGTTTGTTGGGTTAAGATAGTTGCACACAAAGGATATTCCTGTATTATTCATCTGAGCTTGGGTCCCCCAGTGCTATGTGTGCTCAATGAAAGAGAAGCACAAGGTATTTTAAACCTGCATTTTCAAAACTGATCAGTGATTGTAACTTCAAAGAGTGAAATCAGCCAGTTCTGTAGTAAATTCCCAGTGAGCTGAGTGATAAATGGAGGTTTGTGAGTGACACATGAACCAAGAGAAAGCAATGACAGTTCTCTGCTTCTCCTCACAGACAGAAACACACAAGACTGAAAAAGAAATAATGAAGTTATTTGAACTTCAAAACTAATGCCTAAATAGATTTCTGCTGAAGGTAAAATTTTTACAGACTGTAGCATGAAGAGAAACATCTGCTGGTGGATGGCAGCTGGGAACTGAATATGAACCACAGTAGGACAAATCTGAAAATGACGCAGTGCAGAGTTTTCCTGTGGGAAAAGGAGATTTTACAGTGTCTGTACAAAGAATGTACCATTTGAAAACTGTGTTCAGTAGTGAATAGCTTTTGTTGTCCTTTTTCCTTTGTCACATCTGCATGTAACCAACCAAACCCCCAAAACTTTCAGTGTTTGCCAGGAGCTTCTCCAGTGCAAATTCTCAGCTGCTGAGGATGAGCAAAGTTCATCTGATCTATGAAGCCTTCTGTCTTCAAAACAAAAACTGAAAGTCTTTCTGGTGTGCTTGTTCCTTTAGAAAGAGCCCTCTCTGGGCTTTTGAGGAATGCACTTGAATGAGGCTTAGCAGAGGGGTTGAAATGAAATACTGGGAGGTGAAATGGGTGGGATTTGCCCAGCAATCCCCCCGGTGGCTCTGGTTGCTGTGATGCTCCCAGAAACATTCTGCTCAAGCCTAACAAACAGCTGCTCTTAACCTGCTGCTGGAGGCACCTTGGCCTTCCTGAAATTAAGTTGTGCAGGTGCAGAACTTGGCAGCGGAAGGGCAGCTCCAATCTCTGCTCTGTGTGACAGTGACAGGACCCAGGGAAGGGCTGGAGCTGTGTCAGGGCAGGGTCAGGTTGGATCTCAGAGAAAGGTTCTTCCCCCAGAGGGTGGGTGGGCACTGAACAGTCTCCCGAGGGTTTGGTCACGGCCCCAAGGCTGCCAGAGCTCCAGGAGGGTTTGGACAACACTCAGGGATTGTTGGGGTGTCTGTGCAGGGGCAGAGGTTGGACTGGATGATCCTTGGGGGTCCCTTCCAGCTCAGGAGATTCTACAGTTCTACAAAACTACAGCACAGTGCAGATTTTTGATTTGCTTGTTTTTTCGGATTGTTTGGGGCTTTTTTTTCCCCATTGCAAGTTAAAGTATGACATAAATATTGCTAGAATGAGAACAGTCATTTCCAAAAGCATGCTTTGTCAGGAGGCAAATTGCTCTGTGTTCCCCAGTTACCACTCTGGTGCTGAGTAGTATGTGCTGAAATGCTCACAGTGAAAAGAACTGAGAATTAAGTCATCAGGGAGCCCCTTTTATCCAATTTGGCTTGTTTTCAGGTAATAAATAAGATAATTCCAAGGGATCTCTGTTGTCTGATACACCCAGTTAATCTCTCTTTCATCCATAGTTTAATATACTGAATTAGACACACAACAGGGATTATATTCCAGCTGCCTGATCTGAACTTTAGCTGATTTCCTGGAGCTCTCAGAGCCCTGAGAAGGTTGAGTGTGACCTGAAGGTTTCTGTGGTGGTAACTCTGCACAAAGTGGAATTCAGAATGAAGATGAGGGATGGGCTTCATCAGACATTTCACATAACTGCAGTTAGACTGAAATGCCTGGGAATTGGATAAAGGAAATCTAGACCTGGTCTGGCATGTCCATGAATGGGAGTCCCAGGTCAGAACAGGAGGGAAGACTCTGGCTTTAGTTTTTGACATTATACCTAAAATATTAAATGCCCCTCTTGGCTCCTTCCCAGCTTATAATATTCCCCTGAAGGCTGTGATTTCAAACTCATGGTACCTCCTTCAGCACGTAGAGAACAAGAGATGAAAATTGCCTTTCTCCCTTCCAAGGAACAGCAGTAAGAGTTGGTTGGCAGAAATACTTTTAATGGGCTGGGATTGGTATTTCTGGCACCTCTGGAATTGTCTGACCTGCACAGAGAGAAATGGGCCTGGTTCCCACGTAGGCAAAACCCTAATGCTGCCTGAAAACAGCTCTGAGGCCAGAGGGAGTTTCTTTGCAAAAAAGTGCTGAAGACAGAATTAATTAGTGCTAAGAGAAGCCTCTGGGAATGGGCTGTGCAAAAAGCCGTGTAGGGCTCATTTGGGGATGTATTACAGGCAAAGCTGAGGTATCTGAGCTTTTGTGCCTCCTGTTAAAGCCACAACATGTGGTTTAGCACTCGGAACTGGCAGCTGTGGGCAACCATCCTGCTCCAGGTGTGTGACACCCCTTCCCTGGCCCCTGCTCGGGTGATTGGAGTGACACCTCGGTGTGATTCTGTCCTCAATAACCCCACATTCATTTCTGCTCAGAACTCCTGAGTACAAGCCACAGCAAGGTGGTCCTGGAACCCCTGCAGGGGCTGGATGCCTCTCTCAGATGAATTAATGTATTACACAAGTATCTCTTGATATTTGATTTCTATATAGGAGCAGTCACAGCAGTTTAATGCTTTGAGCTCATCTCTTTCACTGACTCACAGGGATTCAGTGTTTGAATGAATCTTTATCATGGATTTTTCCTTATTTTCCATGGAGAACGTTAGGAGCTCAATCAACTCCGTGTTCTCTGGTCATAGCTCCAATTGACTGAGTTAGCTGCATCCAACAGCATTTGAGTTGCACAGCTCCTTCCTAAGGGCATATTTTACAAGAAACACAAAGGAATCAACATGTTGTGGACTCTCTGCAGTGATAGTTTTAGCAGAAATTTGGGACCTTGAAAGATACTGGATTTTCTTCTAAATTTTGACCCTTTAGTATATATTTATGTCTTGATTTCAGGCTCTTCTGCCCCACTGCTGGTGGAGAAATTTTGGTTGGATATGTAGGGTTTCTTGTGGTTTCTTGTTTTGCTTTGTTTTTGTTGGTTGGTTTGGTTTTTTTTTGGTTGGTTGATGCTTGTCATTTGGGTTTGGTTTTTTTTGCTTGTTTCTCTTTGGTTTGGTTTGGGTTTTTTTTTTTAAGAGAAAGGAGAGAAGATCTGAATTACCTGAATTCCACCTCTTCACATAAATCAAACAAGGGTCATTGAAAAAAGACAGCACACTCTTAAAGACCTGGAAACAAACCCAGCTGCTCATTGCAAACTGCAGCTCAGTGTTTGTTGTCTTTGTATTGCCATTAACAGCAGTTGGCTCCTCCATTATTTGAGAGCTTAGATGTGTTAAAAACTTCAGCTGTTGATGAGTCTATTGAATGTCTAGAAGTGGTTCTGGTGGCTCCTTTCCAAAGGCAGATTTTTTTTTTTGTTTTCCCTTGTTAATCTGTCTTCAACTTGTAGTCAAATATCAACTACTGCGAAACAAAAAAGCTGTTTACTCTAAAGGTGTGTTCCCTAAGTTGTTCTTGTGGTTTCTAATTTTTGAAGCCTGACTAATGACTGGAGGGATGTTTCTGAGTTTTGGTTCATAAATGCAGGAGTTGATGTGAGTTTGCAGGGTTAGGCTCTGTCATTGTCTGTGGGGGATGCAGTTGTGAGTGTTGGGGTAATGGCATGGGGTCATTTGTCAATTGTTAGCATCTAAAATAAACTTACAGAAACTTCATTTTACACTGTTTGAACATGTAATTAGGTTAGAAAAAGTCTGTGGTGAGAACTGAATCGTCTGACTAAAAAAATAAAGGGAAAACTAAGGTCTGAAATATATAGATTTATTTCATGTCCTTCTTCCTGCAAAATACTGTATGATGAGAGCTGCAGATGCAGTTTAGTTCTAAATGTCCCTCTTCTCAAATATGCCAGTGCCATGAGGAAGCTGGTTATTGTCTTCATCACTGGGGAGGAGCTCTCCCAGCAGGAGCAGAGCTGGCATCCAGCTGTACAGAAATCAGCCCTGACTTCTGTGTTTCAGCTGTATTTCTGACCTGGTAATTTCTTTTCTGTCTTCTGTCTTATCTGAGCTAATACAAGGAGACAAGAAACTTCCTGGATACCTGACTTATGTCATGGAAACATCCCCAGTTTCAAAATCGAAGTCAGACAACTTGGGGTGAGTGAGAGGTAAAAGCCTTTGTTATTACTGTTGTCAGAAAGAATTATTGGCAGTAAGAACATTATTCTGCAGTGATGGCCTTAATATCTGCAAAATAGCTGATGCTACAGGGGCAAAACAGCTCAAAAATCACAATGAAATCATACGGGTTCGAGCATCATTTCAGCAGCAAGTGGATATTTTTGGAACAGCTCTGGCTCCTGAAGAATCTGCAGTCATTCAGCATTTGGAAGGGAAAGGAGCACCTTAAGAACAGTCATTAGTAAAACCTCTGCTTTCACTAAGAGCCATATAAAAGGCAGGCAGGGCAGGGAAGAAGCTCTGGGCTGTGGTCACCCTGCAAGTGAGTGAAGTGCATGGATGTGATCTGGAGCCACCGTGGGAGGTAATTCCAGGGTGTAGTGCTGGGACATCCCAGAATCCCAGAATCCCACAAGGATCATCAAGTCCACCCCTTATCCCTGCACAGCCCAAAAGTCCCACCACGTGCCCCAGGGTATCATCCAAATACTTCTTGAATTCTGCTATGAAGTAACAGAAAACTGAGGTTTATTACCTTTTAAAAAGTTTCTTTGTTTTCTTGGAAATTTTCATGTGAAGTTGCATGTGGCTGTTCCTGATGCCATTTAAAGATCAATTTGCAGGCTCAGTGCATCTTTCAGTCAAACAGAAAGACAATGGAGGGCTAGAAAATGGAAACAGCACCAGCAACACAAAGGCTAAACTGTGAGTGGCTTACACATTAGAAATGGTCTGTTTGAGAAAGAAAAATTCAATTTTCATTCAATTAACTGAAACAGCTCTGGAATAAGGAATAGCAGAAACAGATACACCAGAGAGTGAAATATCACTCCAATTCCTGCAGGGAATGTTTCATTAACACCTTTAAAAAGGGAGGAGTAAAAGAAGTTTTTAATTTTTCAATGTGTGCAAGAGAAATTGCCTTCCTAAGCCACAACACAAACCTGTTTTAGGAACCTTATCCAAACTCTGTAAATCCCTCCTACCACTGGACAGATTTCTTTTTAAGCCACCTCCAGGCAAACTGGAGAGAACAGCTCAGTTAATCAGTTAAGATGGGGACATTCATTGGGTTTGGGAAATTAAAGCCTGTGACAAATCAGAGGCTCATAGAAGAAAGCAATTGCAAGTGAAAGTTTTGTGTAACTGTGATGTAACTCTTACTTTTTTAATTTCCCTTTTGGCTGGGAAGGTAAATGTTTTTAAATGTTTTTGAAATATTTTTTACTATTTTTATGTATTTATTGAAAAAAATGGGTAAGGGGGGAAGGAATGCACCAAGTTTAGCTTTTCCTTGTGAATATAGAAAATGTGGAATATGCTCTGGCCCTGTTATTAAAATATTCCATTGGCTTTGGTTATAATATTCATAAATGTTTCATTTCAGGTACTGTGAGAAAGGCAAAGGAAGGGGAAAAAAGCTTCTTCATTCACTTGCTGGGGCAGGAATAGAAAGGAGGGATGGTGACTGTACTCTCATGCAAACAGGCTGGAATTTTGGCACTGTAGGGCAAATTTTTGAAAAAACACTGTGCAGATCAGGTCATTTTATAACCATGTGTTTGCCAAACTTCAAGAGAACTGGGGATTCCCTTTAATGTACAATTCACACAAGGATTTGGAGTCTTTCCTGAAAAGCAAACCTGTAGGAAAGCCAACCTGAGGCTGCTCCTGTGGCTGGCACTGCTGCCTTGCCAGAAACTCTCTTGGACACATCATTGCAGGCACTTACAAAGCATTTTTTGATTACTCCCTGACCAAGAGAATGGTATATCCAAGCACCCCAAATTAAAGTGTCTTTTGCTTCCCTGTAAATCTGTCAGCTGAGCTGGTGTTTATTACTCCCTGGGCCTGCAGAAGCAATCTGTAATTGTTCTTACTTTCCCCTCCCATTCTTAAAAGACTTTTCCTTTGCATGTTTGCCACCACATCTCTTTGTCTTCTGGTGTAATTTTGTATCCTGCTGTTCTTTTCTAATCCTTTTTTTAGAACCAGTAAGAGGGGAATTATTGTATCAGGAAGCAAAAACTTGTAACAAAGAATTTAGAAGACAGAGTTTCCAAGAACTTGACTTCTAGGATGCACTGGAGATGAGGAAAAGGAAATATTGTGTCAGTTGTATATCAATCAGAAAACGCCATCTTGATAAAATCAAGAGATTTTACAGAAATAAATGAATTTCAGTGAACTTTCTCCAGAGCACTGACAGGTTTTGATGAGTGTTTTTGTTGACTTCTGGCCTTGGTTTTGTGCTGTTTTGGGGACAGTGACCTGAAATCCTTGGCTGTTTTCTTGGTGGTGGTTCTTTTGTGGTTTTGGGTTGTTCATTTTCTTCCCCCTCCATATTTTTTTTTTTTTTTTTCTGGAATACATCCTTATTTCCATTTAGAAAACAACTTCTTGGTGTGAACTGATGCAACACTCATGAACAAGTACCAACAGCAGCTCAGAATTATTTCAAATTAATCCTTGGACTGGTATCTTCAACAAAAGCAGGTAAGGAACAAAATGATCTGGACTTTGAACTTGAGATTAAAATAACTGGGTTTTTGTGATACAGTTTGTCAGGTCTCAAATGCCATAAACTTGATTTCTGACAGGCTCTTGTTAATTAACTGTGTTCTTTTGGCCTAAAGATCAGGCACTGAAATGCAGCCTCTGTCAAAGAGAGAGCAGCAGATACCCAAGAATGAGCAAGGGGGGGGATATAACCTCAGCTGCTTTATCCATGGAATCAGAGAGTGGTTTGGGTTGGGAGGGACCTTAAAGCTCATCCAGTTCCACCTCTGCCATCGCAGGGACACCTTTCACCATCCCAGGCTGCTCCAAGCCCTGTCCAACCTGGCTCTGAACAATATTCCTGCTGCTCAATACATCATTATTTGATTAATTGTCAGAAAAAGGAAGTCGCCAATAAATACCAGGGAAAGAGGAGGGGAAAAAATCCCTCTTGGACAAAAGGAAGAAAAACAATCTCAGAGTTGCTGCTTCAGGAGCAGGGACTGGTCTCCTTTCTCCCCCTGGCTCCTTGCACATATCTTGTGAGACTCCTCTCCAAGGAAGAGAGCTGAGCTGGGAATTCTTCCAGTGGCATTTCTTTGTCAGTCTCTGCAGCTCCAAGGCAGCTTCAGAGCACAAGGGACACTGAGAAAAGTGTTGACCTCTTTATTCTTCAGGTTGTATTTGGTTTCTTTACTCTTTTCTTCCAATGCCACTTAGGGTTCTTCAATCAAGGGCTTTTACCTTCCCAGCAGCAGAGGATTGAAGTCCTTGTCCAACCATCTCTTCTCAGTCACTTGCTTTTCCCATGGCTGTCCACTGGAAAACATGAGTATGGAATTCCATGGTATCCCTCTCCCTAAACCTTAGGACAGGTGGTGGTATCTTGCCCCTACAACACCCACTAACCTCCACAGAGAGACTCTCTAGAGCATGTGCTCATATACATAAACTAAAAGTTTAAAGGTGCCTTGCTTAGAAAGACACAGAAAGAAAGGCAGAGGATTAACTTCAGACCTTGGTGCTGGAAGGGCTGAGTGCCAGAAACCAGCCCCTCCATGGCACCTTGTCCTTGGCACCATCCAAGATGTGAAGTTCTCTGATGAACAGCAGGATCCAAGGAAAACTTCCCAGGACAGACTGTGTGGCTGCCCCACCCCAGGCTCTGGCTCCAGCAGTGGCAGCAGGAGAAAGTCAAGGAAAGCCTGGGACCTAAACCATGGGATTTGGCAGCTGCCCTGGTATTTTCACTCTCTTTTCTCCTGGGTAGCTGGGTCACTTTCCCAACTGTCCCAGGTTTGTTCTGGTGGCTGGATGGTGGAAATATCAGAGAAGGTGACCCCAGCTCTGTGGTGTAACAGGCCAGCCATGAGCCCGACTTCTCTTCTTCTGCCTGGAATTTTGCACCTGGAACACATTTTTGAGGAATGGTGCTGGCAGGGGAAGTCTGCTCTGCAAGCAGTTAGGGGGTTAGGTAAGTAAATGCTACCAAATGGATACAAAACTATTTGATAGTTATGTAAAACTTTACTTCAGATTACAGGACCACATGTGTCATCTCGGCATCGTGCTGGGGTCCAGTTATTTCATTTGGCACTGATGGGAGTTGTGGGGGGAAAGTAAGAAGTCACATGTGAAGTGGTGGATACCTGTCTTTTTTGTTATTATTTTTTGACCCAAAGGTTTTGATTTTGCTTCTTAAGGATTTCTTCTTTTTTTTTTTCTTTTTTTTGGTGGAGTTGAGTAAGAAACAGTGGTGTTGGCTGGGATGCCACATGTGCATTCTCAAGGTTGCTGAGGCAGACTGGAGCTAATCAGAGTTCTCCATAATAACTACCAGCAACTCCAAGTAATTTTTTACTGAGAGAATGATTAAGAAAATAAAAACTCTTAAAGCTGCATGTAAGGGTCTGGATGTAGTGAAGACAGGGCAATTATGTCAGAACTTACTTCTCCTGCCTTAGTTCAGACACAGAGTGCACTGTGGAGGGAGATCTCACAGACCCCATTTCTCACCCTGGGGTTTATGTTGCAGCCACTGGGTCACTTCCAGTAAAGCTTTACCCAAAGACCACCCACAGCCCAACCCCTGGGTGGCACCCAGATCATGGCAGGACTAAAGTACAACCTCTGTCTGCCAAGTGCATATTTGGATGCTGCCTTTTCCAGTGCTGACTGTGTTGCTTCACATACCCCCTGCTACAGAGCTGCTTTCCATTCCAATCCAAACCATTCCAATCCAACCCAACCCACAGCTGTAGCAGAATTCCCACCTATGCTGTATCACCTGATTTTGATGCATTTGAGCTCATTTTGAATCAATACCACCAGGTGACAAATTACCATCACTCTGAACCCACACAGGCTTTTGGTAGAGCCGTGTGTGTGATTGTTATGACGAAAGTGTCTAATTTCTTAAATCCCAGCAAGTTTTGCTTTTCCTTTTTTTCCTGGAAACAATTACATGAAAAGGCCTCTTATAAAAATTTTCCTTATTTGTGTCAAAACCTTTCTTAAAAGCTCCACTAATTACTTCAATCTGTCCCCAAGTTTTCGAAAGGCCATTTGTATTCCTCTGCCTGTGTCTGGGGTTTGTTTTATTTCTGTAATCTTTCCATATTATTTTCATTTCATCCGGAACAGGAAAATCACTAAGGTTGGAAAAGGCCTTTAAGACCGAATCCAAATATAAGCCAAGGCCAGCACTGAACCACATCCCTCAGTGCCACATCTACACATCTTTCAAATCCCTCCAGGGATGGGGACTCCACCACTGCCCTGAGCAGCCTCTTCCACTGCCTGACCACACTTTACATGAAGAAATTTTCCCTAATATCTAATCTAAGCCTCTCCTGGCACAACCTGGGGATGTTTCCTTTTGTCCTGTCCCCCCAGCTGGTTCCACCCTCCTGTCATGGAGGTGCAGAGAGAAGGTTCCTCCTGATCCTCCTTTTCTCCAGGCTGAGCCCTCCCAGCTCCCTCAGCCCCTCCTGGTGCTCCAGCCCCTTCCCCAGCTCTGTTCCCTTCCTTGGACTCACTCCAGCCCCTCAGTGTCTTTGTGGTCAAGAGGGGCTCAAAACTGACCCCAGGATTTGAGGTGTGACCCCACCAGTGCCCAGCACAGGGACTGTCACTGCCCTGGGCCTGCTCCACAATTTTTGGTTCATTCCAGGTGCCTTTGGCTTTCTTGACCACCTGGGCTCGTGTTCAGCCTCTGTCAAAGAACACCCCCAGGTCCAGGGGCTGGGGAAGCCCAAGGTTGACCAGTTTTATTAAAGACTGAGATAAAAAAGGCATTGAATGGCTCCACTTTGTGTCCATCCCATTCAGTCACATGTCCCCCTCCAGCAGGTCCCCCTGTGCTCTCACCAGCCCAGTCTGTTCTGCACGTGGGTGTTTCCACAGTGAGGACCAGCAGTGCAGAGCCCTCAGCAACAAAGACCTTTTCCCTGAGTGTAGCTGTCCCTCCTGAACCTCTCCCAGTGACATGTCTTGTCTTCCAAGAGGCTCTTCTGTGTCCTGCACATACATGGACCATGCTGTTAGTTTGTGCTCAGCTCCCTAAAACCATCCTGGTTCTAATCTTTCCAAGATCCATCTTGCCTTGTGCTAATTTTTTCTCCTCTCTCCCTCTATCCTCATTTATAGTCTCCTAGTTCACACATTTAAAAGAAAACAGAAATATGACCAGTCTTAAAATTTCCAAGAGCATTTGATTCCGATTATTGGTCATTTAAAACCTGTTTAATATCCCACTGTTGGTTTCTGTGGTTCTACTTTCTTAATGTCTATTTTGGTACCACACTGCTTTCCTCTCTGAACACTGGCTGTGTGAAACAGGCACTTCTGCTTTAATAACAACCTCCATTTAATCTGTTGCCACTACATTGTAAAATGCTCTACACAGAGAAGTCAACTTCATTACAAATAGGGAGAAGGAGACAGAGAGTGAAGTGACCTTCATGTGGAATTGCAGGGATGGAAAGAGGCAAAATCTGCTGATTCCCAAGCACTTTGCAATTGCAGGTTGGAACTATGAGTTCCCTGAACAGAAACCCAGTACAAACAAATGTAACTAATTATCTGGAATCTCAGAGTTGCCTGAAAGGTCTGGTTTTCTTCTAGAAAACAGTGAATGTTTAAGGTCAAGTTAGTTAATTCAGCCCTCTCTTGAATGCTTTGATGCAATGGATGGCTTCAATATGGTAAATTAATTCTGATCAAAAGGGCTGAGGAGAAAGATAGAAAAGGAATTCTTCCTCATTTTATCTTGGAATCTGGATGAGCCTTCCTTTTTCTTTGCCTGGTTGCTGTGCTGGCTGACAGAGTAACTGCTGCAGCCTGAACACAGGAATACAGATCCATTAATGTATCTGAAAGGGTGCAGCCTCTCTGCTGGCCAATTTCTAATTAAAAGAAATAAAATCTCTGCATGACACAGTCCCCTTCATGCAAGTACAAGGCTGAGTGAATCCATCTGTTCCTGGGAGATCTTCAGCTTCAGCACTCAGAACCCAGCAGAAACCAGGGGATGCACCAACTGCTGGGCTTCAGCCAGAGAAGGCAGGATCAAAGAAATCATCTGAAATAATGTGGAATGTGGAATATTGCTGCAATTTTGGATATTTGTTCTTATTCCAACCATTTAATTTTTTTTTTCATCTTTGTATTTTGTTTTAGGCTTGGGTTGAGTTCTTTTTAATGTCTTCTTTCTCTCTTTCTCTTGGGCAAGAAGAAATACAAAGAATTATATTGAACATCAATGCCTCCCTGTGATCTCCCCAGAGTCTGCAGGGCTATCAGCCAGAAGTTCCATTGGACAACTGAGTTCATTTAGAGGTGTACACGCATTTTCAATAACAGCCTCCCTGACAGATTGCACAGGGGGCTGCTCAGAACTCCACATGCCAGTGACACAGCAGGACAGTGACACTGCTTACAAATTGTGCCCATCAGAGTCCTCGAGGAACACGAGAATTTCCTTGTTGTTTAGAGACAGAAACTACCCACTCCCAATGAAATGTAAACCCTTCCATGGAGAATCCACAAATCCTGGACTAGATGATCTCCAAAAGGGCAGCACAATTTCCTCCTCTTGTTTTGACAAAGGGAATTGAGCAGCTCCTTCATCTTCTGAGGCTTCCCAGTCTGGATGAGTGGAACCAATTGGATCTTGCAAGCTCTAACATTTGGTTAGTGCTGATTGCATTTCTACTCTGTGCAGAAGCACATGCTGCTTTTGGGTGTATATTCATGTGCTTTCAGAAGGAGAAAGAAATTCATTTAGAAAAAGAGATCAAGACCAACTTGCTATTCAAGAAAGAGAAGGACTTGGGAATAAGTTATCTGGGAAAGTGGCTGCTTTGTTAATGTATGTGGTCAATAGAAGTAGTACTACTTGTTAAAGAAATAAAAGTACAGGTTCAGGAAGGGTTTCTTTCCCAGATATTCTAAACAGGCTGTCAATCTGCCTCTCTTAAGTAACAGATCTTTGTTTAAGATAGTTTAAGAGATATCTGAAGGAAAATAGATCACCTTGACTGGTGGAGAGGTGCAGGACAGAGCTTTGGTTTCAGCCACTGCTTTCTCTGTCCCTTTTGCCTGTTTCTAATCACTTGTTGTCGATGTCAGTGGTACTTATTTCAACTGCTTTCAGTGTAATTTAATTTTGAAATATCAGTTGCAGAAGGTTAGACACATTTTGGACTAGGGCCACATGCAAATTTCAGTTCCAAACCGCATCCATGGTTGCTGATATTACAGGTAATAAACACACAGAGAGAACAATTTAAGCTCCCTTTTCTTCATCTGCATCAGTCTCTGCTTTGCCAGTTGTCTCAGAAGCTCTCTTAACCCTGGAGTGAGTGGATCCAGGGTCCTTCCCCAGCAACTTGAACTGTGGTGAGGATGGTCTGGAGGACTTGGAATGGTTTTCTCTGCTTGGCTTGCAGGGAGTCATTGTCCCACCATTTATCATAGACCCAGTCCCCAGGCTGGAGTGGGTAAACAGCAATGCCCAATCCTGTGGATTTGGAGAGCTTGATGAATCTCTGTGGTTTCTGCAAAAGAGAACTCAGGGACATTAAACAACTTTGCAAGTCAACTTTCCCCCTCATGTGAATTTCTCCTGGAATATGTGGAGTTTGGTATGACCTGCCATTCTCACAGGGACTTCAGCTGTGGGTGGGTTCTCAGCAGGGCCATAGGCAGGGGCTCCTGACAAATCTCACCTCTGTGTGTTTTGAGAGTACAATTCATGTGTTCCACTTTACCACTCACCTGAGGCTTCACAGGGAATGTGCAAACCCCAAGAAATTTCAGGANGACTAGGGCCACATGCAAATTTCAGTTCCAAACCGCATCCATGGTTGCTGATATTACAGGTAATAAACACACAGAGAGAACAATTTAAGCTCCCTTTTCTTCATCTGCATCAGTCTCTGCTTTGCCAGTTGTCTCAGAAGCTCTCTTAACCCTGGAGTGAGTGGATCCAGGGTCCTTCCCCAGCAACTTGAACTGTGGTGAGGATGGTCTGGAGGACTTGGAATGGTTTTCTCTGCTTGGCTTGCAGGGAGTCATTGTCCCACCATTTATCATAGACCCAGTCCCCAGGCTGGAGTGGGTAAACAGCAATGCCCAATCCTGTGGATTTGGAGAGCTTGATGAATCTCTGTGGTTTCTGCAAAAGAGAACTCAGGGACATTAAACAACTTTGCAAGTCAACTTTCCCCCTCATGTGAATTTCTCCTGGAATATGTGGAGTTTGGTATGACCTGCCATTCTCACAGGGACTTCAGCTGTGGGTGGGTTCTCAGCAGGGCCATAGGCAGGGGCTCCTGACAAATCTCACCTCTGTGTGTTTTGAGAGTACAATTCATGTGTTCCACTTTACCACTCACCTGAGGCTTCACAGGGAATGTGCAAACCCCAAGAAATTTCAGGACTTACTGTTGCCATGGAATAAGACCTTCTGTCTGATGGGATCCCCTGAGGATCCCAACCCTCAGAACTATGAGGTAAAACCTCTCACCCTTCTTTTCGTGGTAACTCAGCAAACAGAGTTCTCCTTGTGGAATCACTGCTGAGCTGCCTTTTCCTGCAGCAATTTTGCTGCCTGAACAGCAAAATGATTCCCTAAGTCTAGAGTTGTTTTCCCTTTTCAACAAGCTCTGCAATGCATGATAGATACTTTTGGAGGTTCCCAAATACTCCACAGGAGTGCAGGGACCCGTTCAGCCCCTTTGATCCCACTGCCTTGGGCAGTCAGTAGCTCTCTTTCCTTCCATCTGACTCCCCGGGTGTGCACCACCCCAAATATACACTTAGGATCAGTCCACACATTTACCTTTCGTCCTGAGCTCAGTTCTAGAGCCCTTGTCAGGGCAACCAGCTCAGCTCTCTGTGATGACACATTTGACAGGCCTTTGCCTCTATTATTTCATCTGCAGCTGCCACTGCACAACTTGTCTTCACTTACCATCTTGCAGGAAGCTGCTTCTGTCCATATACAGCTCCCAATCTCCATCTTCCAGAGGCACATCTTCCAAGTCCTGCCTGCTGGAATAAACCTCCTTGTTGGTCTGCAAACAATTGTTCTCAGGAATACAACGGGCCAATATTTACCAATTTGCTGAATTTGGACAAAACTTGTATTTAGTGAAGCAAGTCAAGGGTTTGTGCCTGAATATGCAGATGTAGATGTGACCTCTGTTGTGTGCCAGGGATCTGCAGAACTCTGTTCCATCCCTGCTGGAAATTCCAGCCAGCAGAAGTCTGGTTTCTGACAAAACGTTCTGGCTACGTTGCTTCATATGAAACAGAGCCCTCAGCACAGCAAGATCTTTAAGGAAATAGTTGGCTATAAAATCCCTTTTGTTCTCAGAATTAAAATAGGATGCACATAAAACAGAGAGGACATTTTTGGTAGGAACACTGAAGTCTTATTTACATATTTTGAGTATATATTAATCAGTTGCCTGGAAATGGAATGGAATTCTTGAGCTCAATGAATGTTGAAGTCATTTCCTCTCTTCATTTTTTATAGGCTCTTGACATGCACCTTTTTCAAGTCACCTCTTCTGAGAATCAGTGTGATATCGATTAATTTGGACGGGAAATGGTTCCTCAGCTGTGATTATCCTTTTTGCCTCTCTCTGGGTTATGCTGACAGTCACAGCTGCAGGTAGAATTCCAAATGCAGAGGCACCACTGGTGCATGCAGTGGTGTCTGTCCCCTGCCTCCCTCTCCAATACCTTCCCCAATGTGTGAACTGCCTTTTTTTCAATGCTAAGAATTTATTTGGAAAATCACTCTGACAGCTCCTCTGTAAAGTGCTCATCAAGGAACCCTCAAGGATTCAGGCTTTTGCCTTTTTGTATGTTTTTGCATTGCTGAAATTCTATTGACCAAGCTTTGTCAAAAGACCTCCTGATGCTTTCTGCATGATTGGTTTGAATAACTGTGTCAGTAAACTTTGTCTTAAGGATCTTGGAAAAGGACTGGATAGCACTTGGCAACTCTGAGCATCCTCTAAATCCCTTTGGTTTTCTTTCCTTTCTGAGAAACAGCCCTTCTTTCCTACTCTTTGAACAACTGTTGGTACAAAACCAGTCTTGGACTTAGTTCTTGTCTTGTGACAGCTCAGTTTGTTTAAGAGCCTTCCTAAAAGATGCAAGATGCAAATCTGTGGTGTATCAACAGCAGATGTTTATCTCTCCTGTTAATGTCTTAACAAATTTATGTTTCCAGGGCAAGACTTCTCCCTGCTCTTATCTAAATATTTTATCTCCTTGAGACTTTAATGACTCTGTCATTCAGTGAGTGCTGTGATGGGGGGATTTATGCTCCCTAATCATTCCTCCTGTGTTTTGCTCAGCAGGAATTGTGAGGGAAGTCAATCACACATAGAGCAGCTCAGGACAACACCCAGAGCTCCATCCTCTGCTCCTCTGCTGCCTGCTTGAGTCCCAAGCAGCTGTTTGTGGTATCTGAAATTGGTACCTGTGTCCCACTGACATGGCAGATCCATCACCTCTGTCCCTCTGGCAAGTGAGACACATATCTGGATTCTCATCCTCAGGAAATCACTCACTGTGGCTCTTTTTAATTGAAAGGTTTGTTTTAAACAATGCTCAGAGGTGGTTTGTCACAAGCTGTGAAACAGTTTATTGTGTGACATTGACCTTTTTTGTCCTTTTCAACAACAATAAATTAGGGCTGGTTTCTGTGATGCTGCCCAGGGATGCATCCCACTGTGTTTGTCTTGCACTCTAAACATTCAGGCCATGCCCAGCATGGCCTTTTTCACTGCCAGTAGAAGGAAAAGCAGCTCTGAGCAACTCCCAATCTGTTCAGAACAATCTCTTCTCTGCCTGTGACATGCTACAGGTAGGATGCATTTCCTCCAGCAGAAAATTTCAAGGTTAGGGACGAAATAACAAAACTTTCTGTCTCTTCAGAGTGTGTGTTTGCATCTTTATATGCCCTTCTACTGGTGTAATACATAGAAAATGTCCAGGAAAAATAAACTGCAACCCTTGTTCTGTAGTTGGGCACATTTCTGTAACCAGGACTGAGAAAGGGGGAGTGCAGAACTGGCTGTAGAGCTCAGCCACCAGCCACAATCTGTTAAGTGTGTTTGAGCCTTTGTCTAGACCACAGGATTAATTTAGAACAGCAAGAGGACTCCTGGACAGCAGTGGCTGGCATGGATAACCAGCCCTTTTCCCTGCTGTGGGTACACTGGAGTTGCTGTGGTTGGTCCTTGGTTTCATAGCAGTGCCCATCTGGACCAACTTCATTAAGGTAAAGAGACCAAAGTGCAGCAGGGCTGAGCCAGGGGCCAGGATTTGTTATCACGGCTTTGCTGTTCAGCACAGATAAACTCAGCATTTCCAGCTGCAGAGGGGATTCCTCATAGCAGAGCCCCCACGGGACTCAAGGTGTGGTTTGAGCTGTTGGAATTTCTCTGCTGGACCAAACTGGGGACCAATAAAGGTCATGTGCAAAAAGAAAAAAAAAATTAAGAAGAGAAAGCTCCTGGTTTAACCTTCTGGAGGCTCCTCAAACCCACAGCTGCCACTGTGCCCAAGATCTAATTTGAAAAGGGCCAAGAGCAAAGCTGGGGCTCAGTGCAGATCCCCCTGACTGTGTGCTTTGGGACCCAAATCTTCCTGAGGTGTAATGTCCTTGTCCTGCCCTCAGTCACCAGCACATCTCCATTTTACTTAGTGACAACTCCCCATATCATCACTTTTTGAAGTTTTATTAGTGGACAACACTGGGTTTGTGTTGGGCCCCATGGAATTGTCTTTCCTTCCCCAAAGGAGCTGCAGGCAGACCTGTCCTTCAGTTGCTACTGGGAACAAGCTCTGTGAGGCCCTAACCCTAAACCCTTCTTGCAAGAATGCCTCTTGAAAAACCTGAGAAAAACAGACCACAGAAAACATTCAGAATAAATCTGTAATTCCTGTTAAACAGCCAGACAGAAAACTGATATTTTTCAATGTGTTTATATCACAAATCCTTTCCTAGAATTATGAGAAATACAAGACATACATTTCTCTGGAAAAAAAAATGGAAAAATAAACTAATATGTGGTAAAGCAAATTGCAGGAGAAATTTTAGCTAAATGAATCCATCCAGACTTTCCTTTCTGCTGCCTAAACTCTTCAGCACTTTTGTTTAAGGTACACACAGAATGAAATGCAGTTCATTACACAAGTGTTGACACAGCAGTGTGATATTTTGACTTTGCCATCCCCTTCTGTTTTGCCAAGCCTGCCAGGGAATTTGGTCTCCACAGAATATAGTTTTCACTGAATTTGAATAATCTGTTATAAATCTTGCTACAATATTTCCACTCTAATTCCTTCCCAGAAGCTTTAGACTGAAAAGTTTGAATGTCAAATTAATGTAGAAGCACAGTTATAAATTTCCACTGGATCTGCAGATTCTGAGAGCTCATAATTAATACATTCCTTTTTTTGTGTGTGTGTTTTACTTTCTTTACAGGCTTATTTTGCAGGTCTGAAGAAAACCTTGCTCCTGTTTTCAATGAATGCTGGTGGATTCTTGGATAAAATAGCACTACAATATTGTCCAACATTGATCTGAACACATTTTGCTCATTGGATACTGGGAAAACCTTCAACTCATCTCTGAAGTGCTGATGTGAAACAATGGCAAAATCCCAACTCTAGGTCACACATTTGCCCTGAGTGATGTGATGGAATGGGATAGGCAGAGCCAAGATGGGTTGTTCCTGTAAAAAAGGCTGGGAGAAACCTGGATCATGACAAAATGCTTTCACTTGTCTCAACAATGAAATCATTAAAATTATTTACAATGTGTTTTTAGATTTATAATAAATGTTATCCTTTAATACTAATCAATAATAAAAATACTTGTTGAAATGCTGTATAACATGTTTTTGAGACCAGTTATCCCAGCTGGAGTGTGTAAAACCAAGCACATGTCTCAGGTTTTGCAAGACATGGGCTGTAATTTACTGCTTGGATCCCTAGAGCTCCACGTGGTCCTTCCCCCCACAAACCAACTTGGGGGGAGATTCTCAGTGTTGCAGTGAGAAGTCAAGTGAGTTGTGGGTTTCAGAGCCTTAGAAAAAGGGATTTGAAAGATTCCAAAACAAGCTATTACACCACATGCTGAACATGGATTTCATTTTTACGTTATTAAAAACTTATTCAAATTATTAAAAAAAAAAAAGTGGTTATTTAAGAACCTTCCTGAATTAAATATGTTGAAAGTCCTCATTTTGGACAGGGAATTGAGACTCCCCTTTGTGTCAGTACTTAGTTATTGTCAGACTGGGTGGGGGGTGTGACACTGGTAGTTTTTTCTGCATTGAGATTTTCTTTAACATGTTTTAATTTTTTTTTATCTAGGTGCTTTTTTTTTTACTTCAGGGTTGCTTTGACACACTTTTGATGACACAAGTGATGGTTTTCATCAGAGCTCAGCTTTATTCCCATCTCCTCCTAACATGAAATAAATAAAACTGGTGATCCATATGTGCTGGAAACTGGAACAACTCCAATCTCAGTAAACACAAGACTAAACCATTGTATGATGATTTTAAATTGCTTCCCCAGTGATCTAAAACTGTGAGTTAAACAGAGACTATAAAACATTGGCAGAAAAACAATTTTTAAATTCTTTTTCTACTTTGGCAACTTAAGCAATGCCCATCAACCTCAAAGTCTCAGAAAATCAGCTCCTTGTGTTTTAAAGACATAAAAATTTTTACTCAGAATTTTTTAAGCAGAAAAATGAAAGTTTAATTGAGGATGACTCCAAAGGGTAAAAAAGCTACTACAAAAAAGGAAATATTCTGCAAAAACAGAGCATGTGTTTTAAAGGAAAAGATTCTGAGCATCAGTGCAGCATCAGCCTGAGCTTTGAGTGGATAACACAGAGATTTATTTCTCCTCTTGTTTTTGTTACTGATAATAATCACATACAAATTTGACACATTAATAACCTAAAACAATTTTAGCTTGTTAGTTGGAAAAAAAAAATCTTAGAAGGGATAAATTGCTGGCACACAGGAAATGCCATCCTGAGGTCTGCAGGAACACACCTGGATGTGAAGATCTTTGAACTCTCTTTTCAAAGGAATTTGTGAGATTCTTTTCACACAAAGTGATTCCCAGGTATTGCAAAAAGAAATCCTTGGTATTTTAAGCACCAGTTCAAGATATAAGGTAATTTCCAGCACCTCTTTTTATAGATGTCTCTAAATTATAAAGTAATGACAGATCCTACCAGCAGCTTGTAAAAAAAGATTATTTAACCATTAAAAGAGCCAGTTTTAACTCATAATATTGACTTCAGAGACTCATGTTTCTTCTAATCACACAGTGACTGTGTCCCTGCCCCCCAAACCTCCTGTACATTGGCAGCTGAAAAGGAAAACATAAAATCCAGAGCAAGACAAATCCCTGAAGAGCCAAGAAATGGCAACGTTTTTACAACGTGCAGCATCACTAAAGGATTTGGGAGAAAGAGGCAGGAATTGGAGAGGAAAGGGACAGGATTTAGTACATGGGGAGGAATAAACTCAAGAGCTCTGTTTTACCTGAGCAGAGAGTGACTCTCACCATTCATCCCAGGCTTCAACTCCCTCTGATACAACTGGAGTAGCCCTTGCCTTTAACAGCCTCTCAGGAAATAAGAAATCCAGCACCACCTTCCAAAAAAATGACACAGAGGTGTGTGTATAAAAAGGGAGTGAGAAAATCAACACCATAATAGTGAGGAAAAGACAAACCCATCCTGCCTCCACCCCAGACCCACCAGTTTTCCCATCTCCCTTCTTAAACAGAAGTTTTCTATTCCAAAATTTTTAATACTTTAGTATTAAACTTCTTAAAAGAAGTTTTTTATTCCTGGCTTCAGAATGGAACTCACCTGACCAGGACACTCCCTGGGGTACAATCAGCTCAGTGTGTTCCCCTCCACACGTGGCCATGGATTGCTGGGCAGGGGCTCTTTCCTGCTCCTCATTTGTGCTGAAATTTGTGGCCCATCTTGATTTATTTCTGGTCCTGTGAAAATCGAAGTTGAGACTTAGTCTTTCCAAAATCAACCCAGGGATTGCTGGGAGCAGGCAGTGACATTCCTGAGCATGGCCTGGCTCAGGCTCCTTCAGGGTTTTCCTTCCTTTGGGGCTTTTCCCTGATCCTGCCACCATCGGGTGCCCAACAGATGGATTCTCCATGTTCAGTCACTCCTGTGCAGCTTCCAATGGGATCTGCATTAGTAAAACCACAGGAAGCCTGGAGTTGGTGTCACAGGGATCTCTCATTCCTGCAGCCCTTCCCTTCCAGCTCCTCAGGTCGTGGCTGGTGTGGCTTTGCCATTTCCCAGCCTCTCACCCACCTCTGCATACCAGGATTGTGAGCAGCTGCTACAAGTTAGAGCTTGTCCTAAAATAGTCTCAGGCAAAGAATAAGAGAAATGTTATGGTTTCAGGCTATTTTTAGCCATTTTAAATAGTCTCACAAGCCCTTTAGCAGATATTTCTCACTGGTAACTGAAGATGCTCCCAGAAACCAGACCCACAGATTTCTTTTCCCTGCTCTTGTTCCAAGTGTTAAATATTAATCTGATTTCTTTGACATAGCAGTATTTTTTTTCCTGGCTACAGTGTGTGATTCCAGGTATCCTTGATATCTCTGGTCCCTTCAGCCCCACCTTATTTTAGGGAACAGCCTTTGCAAATTCTAACTTCTCTGATACTGCACAGGTATAATCTAAGGGGAGGGATACAGATAATTATACACAAATTATATTTTTAAAGATAATTCACCTTTGGAGTGTAGGCTACATATACATTTAATCTACAACTTTTTTCATTCATTTTCAGATCACTTAATTTGCTAATCCAGACTACTGTGCAAAGCAATCTCTATTTTCTCTTATCTTCTGTGGGGTCATATAATGGCATAAGCAAGCTCCAATTCCACCACCTCTGGGAAACACAAAAATACAATGGGAAGGACATCATGGACAAGGTATGTGGAAATGGAATTTCTGAATTGTTAAATGTCATCTTGGGAGGTTTCCTAGGGAAGTGGAAATAGCTGGCTTTATTAACTGCTGTACATAAAAAGCAGAATTAACTTGGTTAAACCCTTAAGGATGCAGTTATCCAGCTCTTCCTCCCTGCTTCCTCCAGGTTTGTAAAGTACACTGAGGAATTTCCTTTACTCATGTAACTCCTTTTGCTGCAGTTGATGCACAACAATAGTTACTGCAATGCACATTCCCAGATACTTTGGACATTTCCAAGGAACTGATTTTGTCTGGAGACAAACAATCTCTTCCATGGGTGTCAACAGCAAGAAGTGGAATTGTTTCAGTCTTGGTTGTAAGTGATGGGGAGCTCAGGATAAGGAAGTATCCTGGGAAGGCTGTACCTGGAGCAGCTGTGGGTTATACTGGTGTCACCACCAGCAGCCTCACCTAAGAGGTTTCCTGCTCCTGTAGCCATGCTGGACAGTTTAAAAAAAAAAAAAAGAGGAAAACACAAATTTTAACTCCAAATTTTAAACAATGAGTTAAATATGAGCTAAACAGAGCACTTCAAATAATACAAACAGAATATCCTGAACTGAAAGGGACCAACAAGAATCACTGAGTCCAACCCCTGGCCCTGCACAGACACCCCAACAATCCCACCCTGTCCCTGAGTGTTGTCCAAACCCTCCTGGAGCTCTGGCAGCCTTGGGGCTGTGCCCAAACCCTGGGGAGCCTGTTCAGTGCCCACCCACCCTCTGGAGGAAGAACCTTTCCCTGAGATCCAACCTGACCCTGCCCTGGCACAGCTCCAGCCCTTNTGACCCTGCCCTGGCACAGCTCCAGCCCTTCCCTCAGGGCACTGCCACACAGAGCAGAGATCGGTGCTGCCCCTTCTCTGCCCCTCAGGAGGAACCCGCAGCCCCTGATGAGTCTCCCCTCAGTCTCCTCTTCTCCAGCTGAACACACCAAGTGCCCTCAGCTGCTCCTCACACGGTCCCTCCACACCCTTCCCCAGCCCTGTGTCCCTCCCCTGGATTGTCTCCAACAGCTTTAGAACGTCCTCAATTTGTGGTGCCCCAAACTGCCCTCAGGGCTCGAGGTGGGGCTGCACCAGTGCAGAGCAGGACAATCACCTCCCCTGAGCAGCCTGATGCACCCCAGGACACTTGGAACCAAAGCAAGGATGGTCCTCTTTGAGGTCATGCCCAAACTTTTAGCTTTTAAATCTTCCTTCACCCACCCCTTCCTCTATGCATGTCACTGGGTCTCAACATTTTCTCCTGCAGTGCCATTGTCAGAACTTTTTTTTTTTTTTGCATTTCCTCCCTCTCCTGCTTTCTTCTATTAAAAAAAAATAAAAATCAATAACTTTTTCTGTGGACAAATCTGTGCCTCCCCAAGAAATGAACAACTCCCCTAAAATGCTGTTAAAATCCTGGCTATGCTTGCAGAGTCTGCCTGGGAGCTGGGTCACAGCCAGTCTCATCCCTGATGTCCCAGCTGGAGATGGGGAATCCTTGGCTGTTCCCTCACAGCAGCGGGATGTCCCCATTGTCTGAACAAATGGGATAGAGGCACTCAGCAGATCCAGCCCTTGTTGTGAGAGTTTGTTTGACCATGACATTGTAATCCTTACTGACCCCTCAGTCTTTGCCAACCAAAGTGTGTCTTATGGTGCTTTTGCTCCTTGCTGGGCTCCCTGGATGGCCCCTGGAGCTGGTTTTCCTGCCCAGCACTGATGGATCCTGGGAGCAGCACCCAGCGGGTGCTGGTGAGGCCATGGCTTCAGCCGGGGCCACCCCTGGCTTGCCCCCCTCTGGGGGAAGCCCCATTCTTGCTGCTGCCTGGTGCATCCTGTGGCCAAACCCCCAGTTTGGAGATCCAATTAACCACTGCTGGCATCCCACTCCTGTGCGTGGTGTTACAAGCTGCCTTCTGGCCTGTGTTTGAATGGAACCTGAGCCCACAACAGCTGTATTGGGATGGAAAACAGAAAAGCAAGGATAAAGCTGATGTTTTCTGAACAGTCCCTCATTCTTGGCCAGTGAAAAGGTCTCTGTGACGTGGAACTGAAGGACAGGGTGGCAGCCTCAGCAGATTTCTGTGTTTCAGTGTTTTGAAGGTCACTCTCTCCAAAGTTGGTTGATCTTCAGGTCTCTTGATGAACTCTTGGTTCATCTTCAGTTCACGCTGCTGCTGGAAGTGGAGCAAGAATTCCAAGTGTCTCCTCAGAGATGACAACAATGTTCAGGAGAGTCAGTTGGTCAGACTGTCACTGCAAAAGGTCTCTGAGGTCCCTGCCACTGATCCTTTGCTGGCTGAGAACCCACTCCCAGGAAGTGACAGTCACAAATGAGTTGCTGGGTGAGTCCAAACCATCTCCCCCAGTGGTTTCCAGCAGTTTGACTGTGTGCCCAATGTGGGGGACCTGGCAGAGTCCCAGGGAGGAAGAGGAGGAGGCCTGGGCTGATTCTGCCCCAAGCTCTGTGTGTCTGTATTGAGTGTGTTGGTGCAGCAGCTGCCTGAAGCTGATGAAGTAAAACTTAAAAAGAATGTTTTTCCAAATGAGGGAAGATCATTTGTTAACATGTCTTGCAGGAGGGGAAGGAAAGAAAGGAACGATATTAAAGAAATGTACGAGGTAACTATGGTATGGCCTGAGAAGTGAATGGATAATTTGAATTTTCAGTGTTAGCAAAGGCAAGTATAATAAAGGGATTAAAGCAGAAAAAAGGCTTAAAACACCCTCAACAAAGAAACCCCAATCAAACACAGAAACCCCCACAAAAAAACCCCACAGCAAACAGCAAAAACCCCACCAAAGACAGAAGAAAACAAAACTGACTGACAAGAGAAGCAATACTCACACCCAGGTTGTAGAGCAGAATTAAAGCCCAGACAGGAAAACATCCTAAATATGGTGCCAGCAAGTTCTCCAGGAAGATAATGGTCAACTGGTCTCACTGAAAAATTACGAAGAGAAACAACTGTCAGAATTAAAGACCAGTAGGATGAAACAGTCGAAATCTTCGAAAAAAATAGTCTTTCCACAGAATGACTCTTTTGACAACACAGCTCTACCCAGCTACATTTATAGTCCCAGGGCAATCTACCGCTGTGCTATTTTGGAGCAGTTTGCCACATAATTAGGAATGCACACATTTTCCTGCTCAGCTTTTAAAAAGGGGGATTTTATAGCACATCCTGTGTGCCTTCAACAGCCATTGCTTCCTGATGGTCTGAACATGACTTCAGCATTCCCAGAGGCTCCCTGGTGTTCAGCCCCTCCCACAACAGGCAACGTTTGGAAATCACCAATATTTTCTGTCCACGTGCCAGCAAATTCAACCCAGACTAAGACTGATGTCCTTGTGAAGCCTCATGTTCCTCCACCAGTGCAAGGGAGGAAAATACTGACTCTCTTTGTAAGGCTTCTTTATTTCTCCTCATTTGGGCAAATTCCAAAACAGAGGTTTTCTGTGAGAAAATCAGTAAGAATATGTCTCCACTTAACATAAATGCTATTGTACAACATTCACTATACACAAACAATCCCCAGGATTGTTGGCTCTTGCCCTTGGCACCCCGGTCAGTCAAAAAGAAGCAGCATATTTAGAGGCCTCACCTGAAAAACCCCAAGTCTCCTCTCTAGAAAGTCTTGTGAAAGCAAGAGACTCTTTCAAAATGAAAATTTAAGCTTTTATACTTTGGAGATTATAAAAATGTCAAGTTAGTATTTGAGAATGCTCTTGGGAACTGCATCACATTCAGAAGTTGTATTAGGCTTAGGGGAAAACAACTAATCCTTGGGTTTTAGCACAGAACTTGCCCAGTGCTGCTGTTCAGGGGAATTTTAATGTTGTCTTCTGGGATCATGGGCACACTGCTTGGGAAATGCTGTTGCATGAACAAGACTGATAATATCTTTTATAGTTCAAGTTATTTATATATTTATATATAACTGTTTTATATAGTTATAGTTATTTCTCCCAGAGAAATAGGAGGTACAGAGGAGTGTTCAAACCAGGCCTCTCCACAGCAATCAGTTGTGAGCTTTTCAGCATTTTCAGTAATTTTTAGCAAAGAGGCTCCTAACTGTATGGAACCCATGCCAACAGCTGCCTGTCAAAGAGGAAGGATGCAGGGGGGCTACTCAATGTGGAGCAGGAAAAATGACTTTCTGATTATGGGTCAGGGGACCAATGGCCATATGAGGGTTGTGCAGGACAAATGGCTGTGGGCTCCATCCCAATCCCAATCCCTGAGCCCACTGCATCCTGCTGCAGTGGGAAGGCAGGAATTACACTGGGAAGAGTGGATGGCACAAAACAAATGTGGAAAAGACCTTCCCCTCCACACAGTGCTCAGGCCCTGGGGCAGGGAGGGATCCAGGGGTGGCCAGTGAGAGAGGAAAAGTTGGGTGTGTCCAAAGGTGCAGCAGAGATTGTGAGTTCTTTAAAAACAGGAGACTGGGACCTGCAGAGCTGCACTCCTGTCTTTGGGGAGCTGGAAGCTTTCAAATGAATGAATCCCAGAACCCTGGTTATTATTGGGCTGCTGTAAAAGCAGAAAGGGTGGAACAACAGGCAGAAACGAGAAAACACCACTTATAGCTGATATCTTCCAGTCTATCAAAATGTAAATCCTTCAGACTTTGAGAGAAGAGACAAGTTACTGCTGAGCTGATCCCAAAGCAATTAAAAGCTTTGGCTCAGCCCTTTAAGCAAAAACATTTGTATTATATCCTATTAGGTGAGGAAGGAGCTTAACTGTGTGACCCAGTGAGTTCTGCCAAGGCAGTGCTACTGCTTCTGACCCAGCAGCTGTAAGAACTCAATTAAATGCAGCTCCTGTGGTAGCAAATGCTCAGAGCATCATCTGAGCTTCAAATGCAAGAATAGGGAAAAAAAAAGGAAAAAAATCATCCAGAGTAGCACAAGCCCAGTGAAAGCACAGAAATATATTTGAGGTTGAAAGCTTCTGTTTGTGGTCTTTTCAATAAGAGCTGCACAGGCTTCAAATTGTAACCAGGTGGCATTTAAAACAACTTTAGTAGATGGCCTGACCCCAGAAATGGGTCCATGTGTCTCCCCTTAGGGGGTGTAGATGTGGGAACAGCATGGGAACTTTTAGAAGGTCTGGGGCAGTCAGGAATAGATTGAAATATAAGCTAAAAAAATAAAGGGAACTGGAAGAAAAAGGAATGGCCTTTGCTGCTGTAACTCCTGGACACATTCCCTTGGGGAAGGACAGAAAAGGAGAGTAAAAAGGAGGGACAGAATAATGTAACCCTTTGGGGAGCAGTAGATAAATAGCACAGGAATGGATCTGCAACAGGAGAAACAGGAGCTCAGTATGGAAATGGCCTTGGAGGGTTGGGGAGATTTAAGACAAGTGTTCAGGATCCCTTGGCAGAGATGAAGAAGAAAAAAGGGAAAGTGAGCCCAGGGTCTCCATCTCACAGTTTCTGGGTAGGGATGTCCTTCACCTACTTCACCAGAGCCCATGGACTGGAGAGGGCCCTGCAGGTACAGGCATTTTCCAAGGTGACAGGGCAATAAAGAGCATCCTGGGCTGGGTACTGGTATCCTGGCACTGGTGTGTCCATCAGCACAATGCTGGGCACCTGGATACCCACCTCCACCTCAGGGGGCTGCAGGAGGAACGATTCACCTTCAATCTGTTACTGCACAGCAAAATCCAAAGAAATTGGACCTACTAGAATACATATTGTCTTCAGAAGAGGAATTGGAACATTTTGTGCACAGCCTAGTCCTGCCAGCCTACTAGGAGAGTGAGAAGAAGTCCTTTTGTGAGAAAATGAATTAATACTGGGTTTAGGAAGCCAACATCCTGATCCTCTGTCAGAGAGAAAAAATACCCTTGGTCACAGTGGAAAGTGGGAAGGCCACCCACAGGAGTTTGTTAGAGCAAAGAGTTGGACAATGAAAGCACATGGCAGGGCTTACCAGCTCACCACTTTTTGTTTCTTAATAATTCCAATTTAATTTTTAATGTGGGAATTTGTATCAATGATTGTTACTGATTTTGATTAACAATTTACTCATTAACAATTAGTTTTTAGGATTAAAAACAATGAAAAAAAACCCAATAAAAACGATACAATAATATGTCAGTAGTCCTGACTGTCACAGTGTCTCAGTGTAGTAAAGTCAGCAAATGCTTTACTTGCCCTGCTACTCAGGGGTGTTGCTACAAGCTTGTCTTTGCACAGGACAGCAGCAGGGCTTTCCTCAATTCCCCAAGGGCTTCCCAGTGCCCAGCTGTGCTATCCTTGACCTGGATGCAGGAAAAATTATCCTCAGCTGACAAAGGCCACATTCCCTGTGTGGCTGTTGTGTTTCACAGTCACTCAAATACAAGTTAGCAAGGGAATTAACCAAGTGTTAATTCACCAGGATTCCAAGAAATTTGGGAAAATATCTACCTGGTCCAGACCAAAATATAATGTCTGGGTTAGATTTGGGAGGGAAGGCTGGTTGTGCAGGGGCTCTTCTGGAAACACTTCAGAGCAGCCCTGGAGCCAGGCTGGGGAGACATGGTGAGACCTGCAGCAACCTGGGAGCATCCAAACCTGGAATTCCTCACAGAAATACCCTCCCTGGAATTGCAACATGACTGTGAGGATCCCTCCCAGGGGAGGGCTGTGCACACACTGCTTGTGCCACTGAGGTGGGAAGGCCATGACTGAGGTCTGGGTGCTGTTACCCACATCTCCAGCAATGCTGATGAGGAAGAGCAGGAGTAAAAATAAATTATTTTGGATGTTTGTTGCACAACCCAATCCCCTCACAGAAAGGATGAAATCCAAGGCTCTTGCCCTGCCCCTGCAGCAGGAATAAAACTGATGGGGGAGTATCTGTCTATAGGTTGTCCCATCAGACCTTAAGTTTGTTTCCCCTTCCACTAGTTCTCAGTTGCTTCCTCTAAAAAAAAAAATAAAGAAAAAACTTCAAATAGTAAAGTGTTACCTGTTTCCTGGCACAGTCCAAGCCTTTTTCATTTATCCCTGTCTCAGAATCCCCCCCGTGGGTAACTTATTCTTGTTTTGTTTCTGTTGGCTGCAAAATGAAGCAGAATTACACTTACGAAAAGGAATTGGGAATATGAAATGAAAGCTTTCACCTTTCAAACTGCCCAGTAAGGTCCTCAAAAGAGCAAATAGTCCTGTCAATCTCTGGAACCACCTGAGTAAGAACTAAGGCCATAATTTAAATCAGGGCGGCTAAACCACATTAGAGCCTGTACAGACCTAAACTTAAATGACTTAAATTCAGTTTTGATTAATGAATTCTCAAAGGATGAAAAAGCTCTGTACATGATTTTCTTATTTCCTCCCTCTTTTCAGTCTCAAATATGCACAATCAGAGGCACATTTACTAGATTTAAAACAGTTCTTGTTTCCATCCTGCACCTCAGGAAAGTCTTAGCTAAAATTTCAACAAAAACTGGCAAAAATTTTACCCACCTGGTCTCTTGTTTCTTATCTAAATGAAACTGTTAAAGATTGACCAGACCAATCATATGAGGCAGAACCAGAACCAGCAAAGCCTCAATGTTTAAAAAGCCACAGCCCTGCTGAGCATCCCTGGATGGTTCCCCTGCCAGTGGTGCTCCAGTGGCACCCTGACACTGTACTGCCTCCCAAAATCTGTTAAATTCCATGTTAAAGTGGGATTATTTCTCCTACAATCCTTTGGGACCTGCCCTGGCTCAGTCCTGGGTGAAGCCCATGGGAGGCAGAGCTGCAGTGCCAAGACACTTTGATGGAACCTTAATGAGCAAAGGGCTCCAGTTTGGGAGGCTGGTTGTTCAGATCTGTGATAGGACCGTAGACCAGGCAGGGAGCAATGGAAATTAGGAACAGAAATGTCATTTCCACTCCCATCTCTCACAGGGAAGGAGCAGCAGAGGTACCAGCTGGCTTTGAAAATGAGCTTGGAGATGGGGAGAGCAGCAGGGGAAATAAACTTTTGCAGCTGCTTTTCTTTTTCCAATCTTTGTTCCTAAAGACCCAGAAATTTTCTCTCTCTCTTCCCCTTCCTGGCTGAGAATTCATTAATCCACTGAGACTTAAATTCTTTATAGAGAAAAATTTCTTTCCTTGCTATTTCTGTTTCTTTCTCATCCATTCTTTCTCTTTTTTTTTTCCTGTATAGGCTTGGATTTCAAAAATCTGCACTTAGAAGTGGCAATTCAGCCGTGCAGAAATAATATATTAACATATTTTGTTGTGGGCTCTCTGCCTTCCCCAGAGGTTCTTGTGACTGGGAGAAAATGAGCTGATGACTGGGGTAATTTCCACTGGGTGACTTACCAGGGTAAATTATTTTTCATCTCTGGTTGTTGTGATTGCAGAAGGTTTGGCTTTCTGTCCTACAGATTAAGATGGAAGAAACTTTCTCCTGTGAGGCACATGGTGCCCAGAGAACCTGTGGCTGCCCCATCCCTGGAAGTGTCCAAGGCCAGGTTGAAGCAGCCTGGGATAGTGGGAGGTGCCCATGGAAAGAGGGGCTTTGAGGTCCCTTCCAACCCAAACCATTCTCTGTGTTTCCAGGTGCTTTATCCCAGGAAATAAAAATGAACTCCACTGCAGATTTACTGCTGATCACTTAATATTGATGGACTTTCCACTGTACATTGCAAGAATCAAAATGTTCTTGGTGCTGCCTCACTCAAGTTGTACCAATTTCATTAATAAAAAATCAACTAGGAGGGATATAACCTCATAAAATATTTAATAGACATGGAGGCAAGGCTGCTACCTCCTTTGTAGAGAATATCTAAGGTGTGTAATATGCTGACTTATGCTAAATTATAAAGCAAATTTTTTTCACTCTTTTTAAACACAAGATTTAAAGATTTGCCCATATTTGCAGTGTGGGGAAATGTGTCTACTTTCAAGAAGGAGGGGGCAGTGAATAACTACTTCCATGTCATGTTTGGGGTGATCTCAGCTGGTGCACAAGACTTGCCTGTTTTATTTAGGTACATGTTCTTTTTGTCACAGGCTCCTGATCTCAGTTCTCTGAGCTCTGCATCTGGAACAGAAAATCCACTCTTTTCTCTACAATACACAGAACAAATTTACTTGAGTTGCTTTTGTGTCTCCTATTTGAATAACCTGACCAGCCCTGAGTGCTTCCAGTGAAGCAGCTCCTATGAAAAACTATCTGATCTACAGGATCTCTTCTGAAAATTACAGACCATACATTAGGACAAACCCAGTCACCCAGGAGATGCTACAGACAGTGAGGTGATGCTTTTTCCTTATCTAAAGAAATGGAAAAGTACATAAGGCTCAGCAGGCACATAAATACATAAAATAGGCTGCCCTGCCCTAGACCAGGGATTCAGCCAGCCCAGGAATCATCACCAGGCCAGAGGAGCTTCATCCTGACACCCAGAGAGGGCTCAGCTCCTGAACAGAATGTCTCAGTCATCTTGTGAATGTCTGTCCTCTTTCTGATAAATACGAGTATTTTGTTGGCCCTTTCCTGGATCTTCTTAAGCTCTTCACTACACTTATATTTCATGTCTATGAGTTTCAAATCTACATCACTGAGGTTAGAAAACACTCTCAGTCTGTTTGGAACCTCCTGCCTTTCACTTAGTTGTATCTCCCCTTGATCTTCCATTAAAGAGAACCAGAGAATCACTGAGGTTAGAAAAGACCTCCAAGGTCAACAAGTCCAACCATTAACCCATGTCTTTGAACACTTCCAGTGCTTCCCTGTTTCAAAGCCTGACCACACTTTCAGGGAAGAAATTTTTCTTAATTCCCAATCTAAACATCCCCTGAAACAATTTGGGGCCCTTTCCTCTCCTCCTGTCCCTTGTTCCCTGGGAGCAAAGCTCGACCCCTCCAGCTCCCCCCTCCTGTCAGAGAGTTGGAGAAAATTACAGGCTCCCCCTGAGCTCCTTTTCTCCAG
>VYZS01062188.1:0-55099 GCA_013400695.1 Neodrepanis coruscans
TCGCTCCTTGGGGGCGGCCGTGGAGCTCCGGGGCCGCCGCGCTCTTTGGGGGTGTGGGGGGTTTGTGTGGATGGGTGGGGGGGTGGCGCTGGTTGCGGGGCGGCTTGTGATGGATCCTCCGCCAAGCCCCCCCTCCCTTCCCCACCCTTCGCTGTCCCGGGTGGCTGGGGAGGCACCGGCAGCTCGGGCAGGGCGTGTGGACTCGGGGGAGATGCAACCCGGCCCGGCTCGGTGCTGGAGGGGGCGGGCGGTGCAGAGGGAATGCGGGAGTATTTCCAAAAGGTCGGCATTCCCGGTTAGCGTTTCGCCCTAGATTTTCAAACTGGGGTTGTACCCCAAGGCACGCGTTGTAGTGTTGTTTTTTTTTTCCTTCCGTTTCTGTCACGTCCCTAAATGGAGTAATGGTTGTTGGGAGTGGTCGGAGAAGGGGTTTTATCACCCGCTGCTGTTGCAAAGCCCGGGCGTGTTGGAAGTGCCCTTTTGCCGGGATCTGGGATCCGTGAGCACATCAGTCTGTGCTGGTGGCAGCTTAGAGCCCTCTGGGCAGCAGGAAACTCCCAAAGCCGGTCAGGGTGGAGGAGGAAGGGGAAGAAAACAGCGGTGGTTAACGCAGGATTAAAATACTGAAAAAACCCACCTTACTTCCCTCTGTTTTTGTTGATTTAAGCGCAGAGACCTGGCACGTTCAGAGGGTTGTGTTTGCTGTTCTCACACACACAGAACAGGGTGTTTGCTGGGCAGAGCCTGCAGGGCCGGGTCAGTCTCTGGGGCAGGGTAGGGTGGATGTTCAGGTGTGTTCCCTTAGCCCTGGGGACAGGTCTGGTATCCCAGAACCGAGGAGGAAAATGCAGAGAACTCTCAACCCTTGAGCAACCCCTGGCTGTGCCCCCAGCCTGTCCCAAGCACTGCAGTCAGCTCCCTGCCCCGTGCACCCTTGTGAGGGCTCTGCAGCGTCTGGGGAAGAATTTCCTGTGTGAAAGAAAGTGTTTCCACATGGACATTTGACCTACTTACTCCCTAGTCGTGCTGTTTTCTTGTGTCGTTGCTTTTGCATTTGCCTTTTCCATGAGTTTACTGCTGGATGGGACGGTAAATAAGTGTTAGAAAATGCACTGCTGACAGAGGAGGGTCCGTGAATCTTGGGCACGTGTCCACAGCTCCGTGAACGCTGGTGGCAGTTTATTAGTCTTTTTTTTTTCCTTTTTCACAAATACAGAACAGTATATTTAAATATTATTTGAAAATTCTGATGCCTCAGTTGTGTGAGTCAAAGTCCTTTTCTCAGCAATTGCATTTTCTAATACTTTTGTTAAGTGTTCCCTTAGTGAGTTGATGCAGATCACATTATCTGTGTGCCAGGTCAGCTTGCTCTGTCTGTAAATGGCAACACTCAGATTGTCCATATTTGTTTTGTATAGACAATGCTCAGTGACTTGACTTCAGATGAAAATTCTTGTTTTCCAGTTCTGTGCAACATCCACACTGCTGGCACCAAGGACAGGAATGTAAAAGCTGGAATAATTCAGATTCCGTGGTGTTTGCAGAATATCAGTGTGAGCATTCAAACCACTGGCTGGAGAGGTAAGGAATCAGTGGGAAGTTCTTTAGGACTCCAGGAAAAGCTTGGACATGATCAGGTGAAATGTTTTCTAATAATACAGTAGCACAGAGTTAGGAAATGATACCTGCATTGTGGCAAGAGAAGACCGTCCAGTTTGACTGATTGACATACATGCCATAATATTAGCAAGTGTTCCATCTGAAAGGCAGAAATGGTGTATACTGAGGCAGTAGTTTAAGCCCTTTATTGCTGAAATCTTCAGTATTTGTATAAAATTCCCATTGCAGTCATATGCTGTTACTTTCATGCTTTGCCTACACATCTTTATGTGCAGGTGTGGGCAAACCATCTGCACTTGACAGTGCACTTGATATATTCAGTTTTTAGCAAGTACCTTTTCTTTTTATTTCATAGTCCAGTACTAAGAACAATTTGATATGAGATAAAATTTTATATGTAGGTTATTCTAGGGATATTTTGCTTTGCTTTTGGGTGTTCTAGACTAAAGACCTAAGGTGGAGGAAGTGGTTGAGTCTGGTATTTTAATGTCTGACAGCAAGTGTGAAAAGTGGTGAGTGCTTGGATATGTGCAGAAAACTGAACAGAATGTAAGTTAGAAAAGAAGAAATATTTTACTAAGGTACAACATAATTTTCTTTTTTTATATAATTCGTACATCTCTGATTATTACATTTTATGAAGGTGATTGTAATGTCTGCTGGAATGTTTAAAATTGCTTCATTAATAGATGAATCTTTTGAAGAGCTTAGGAAAGCCCTTGTGTTCAGGAGTGTTTTCTAGGCCTTTGATGCTGTCACAAAAATATTAGCAGCTATGAGTGTGAATCTAAGTGGCTCTGCTAGCAGTGTTTTGTATTGCTCCTTTGCTGAGTAGATGTGTTCCTTTTTAGTGTAGAAACTTTATGTCCTGTGTTAAAATGACATTGTCAGCATGGTGGTAGTTTCATGTGTTGATGTGAAACTATTTATGGAAGGTTAAGTCCACAAGCTCAGTCTCCTTCTGCATTGTGTTAAATGTTGAGGCATTAACATTGGCAGAAGAGGACAGACTGAGAGGAGACGTTTTCAGCACTTCAGATATAAAATGAGACTGTATAATGCTGTAATTTTTTTAAGTTAAGTGTTTCTTCACTTGGAGGACATCAGCAATACAACTGATTATTTGGGTAAGAGCTTCCTGACTGCTTTTTTGGTTTTGCATTCTTGAAATTATGATGTTGGGATATGATGGCATCTGACAAAATACTAGTTCTGCTTCTGATGCACATTTTTCTATTTCTTAAGCACCTCCCTGGTCCTTTACAAAGTCCTCACCCGACAATGGAGAGCAGCCACTAGACTGACTTTTGATCTCAAGTAATTCCATGAATTGGGCTGTCTGATGGAATTGCAGGATTGAGAAGGTCCTCAAGTGTTAGAGAGAGATGAGCTCAAAGTATTTTAAGAGATTGTCATGTCTCTGTTCTGACATGAAATTCACTTCAAGACCATTTTCTTTCCCTGCAAGATAAAACTGATGATCTTGCATCATTGCTGGAGGTGACTTGGAGCTGAAATAGAGTAGGGGAAGGCCTGTGGTTTTACAGTTGTGGAGTTGTTTTGCCCAGTATTGAAGTTTCTGTTCATTAAGTGTGTTAAGAGCAGCCAATATTCATGTTGAATTTCCATTATTTTCCAGCTCTACAGCACCAGAACATTCTAGGCCTCTTTCTAACTGCCCCAGCTGGGAAGGTAGAATTGAAGAAGGCAAAACAATGAGGACATCAAATAAAAAAATGGCAAAGTAAGTATTGAACAATTACTGGGTTTGCATTGGTTTTAGCAATAGCCATCTGATGATCTCTGACTACTTTATATGCATTAAAGAAGGTCTGAAACACAGCCAGGCTCTTTACTTTCAAGCTGGAAGGAAGTCTAAAGGAGAGAGTAGCACCGAGAAGTTACTTGTATGATTATTTCAGATTCAGATTTGGGCAGCACAAGTTTCACTTCTGTAAACTGATGAGGCAAGAGTTGTGCTTGCTGTCCATCAGAGTAAGAATACATCATTTCTAGAGTGTGTTTATATAACTTCTTGTTAAGAAGCTGTTAAGGTTCCTTTCAACTTAATTCTGATTTTTTTTTCAAGTGATTCTGCTAATCCAGCTGAAAGGGAAACAGATGAAGTGGTTCTCAGGAGAAGACAAAAACAGATCAATTTTGGAAAGAATACCCTGGCATATGACAGATACATTAAAGAAGTTCCAAAGTAAGTTGCCTCATGTTGCAGATTTCCAAATAAACCATTATTTATTCCTTACATGTGTGTAGATCAGCACAGAGCTTTAGGTCTCTTCAAATTCTGTGAACAGTAAGTGAAGAAAACTTAAATCAATTGATGTTTTAAAGAGAAGCCAAGTGTTTCTTTATGTGAGCAAATTTAAATAGGGAACATTTAAAGCCAGATGTTCCTTTTATGTATTGCTGTTGTTAGGAGCAAATATGCTTCAAATGAATTCTGTATTAATCATCTCCCTGTGATTCTGGTGACTGATGCTTGGCCAGTGTGAAGTTAATTGGTCCCAGGAAGTGTCAGCTTTGAATGAGGCCTGCAGCATGGTCACATCTTCAGTAATGCTTTTTTTTTTCTTCAGAGTCTTGGATTTGCTTTGTGAATTGTAATTTCGTTTGTCCCTTTGTCATCAGTGGTGGGTCTGCAGTCAGTCTCACCATGGCTCTTGCTTAGGTGTGCAGTGATCAGTTAAATCATAGGTGGAGCATAGGAAAGGGTGAGAACAACATTCAATAAAAAAACGTGATAAAACTATCAAGTGTTCTGGGTAGCATTTTAAGGGCATAGTTTGGCATGCAGCTCCTGTTAATCTTACAAAAACTGTCAGAGTGAAGTGCATCGATCTGTGAAGCTGGTAGGGGGTCCCACTTGAGACCAAGATACTTGGTGTGCTTTAAAACACTGTTGTAAAGTGTTTCCCACAGGCGTCAGGCTGACTCCAGCAGGGTAGGGCTGTAAACACGATTGTTGTGTAATGAAAATACAGTTGCAGTGAGCTCTGCTTGGTGGCGGGGTTTGGGTTTCAAATACCAGGGGCTGACCCCAGACAACATAGTTACAGTGTCTCCTCCCCCTTGCAGGTCCTGTGGAGAGGTGGAATGTTTACATTTTACCCAGAGAGTTGGGGTACTTTGTTTTCTGTTCTCCCAAAAGACAGGTGCTGTTTAGAATTGCAGCAGCTCCCACTGATACCGTGCACGGACAGTGGTGGAGTCAGAGTTCACTGAACAAACTTGATCCCTGCCAGCAGCCAAGTACCACACAGCTGTTTGCTCCCTCCCTCTCCCTGGTGGGATGAGGAGAGCAACAGTGAGAAAACACCTTGGATTGGGATCAGAGCAATTTAACAGGTGAAGAAAAGAAGAGGGGGAAGCACCGAATGATGCAAATGCAATCACTCACTAAGTCCCACAAGCAGACTGGTGCTCTGAAAGTCTCTGAGCAGCTGCCATTTTGGAAAATACCTCCTCTTCTTCCTCTTCCCTGGTTTTTATTGCTGAGCATGGCATTATATGGTGTGGAATATCTCTTTGGGTAATTTGAGTCAGCTGTCCCAGCAGTTTCCCCCTCAACTCAGCATTCACCCTCAACCTGTGGGATGGGGCAGGGCTGAGTGGGGAAAAGGAAAAGCCTTGAAGCTGTACAAGCTCTGTTTAGTAATGGCCAAAAATTAGTGTGTAATCAGAATTGTTTCAGCCATAAGTCCAAAACACAGCACTACAGGGACTGCTGTGAAGGAAGTTAACTCCTTCCCAGCCAGACTCAGTACAATACTAAATACAAAAGAACTGCACCTGACTCAGGAAAGCTGAAAAGAAGTAGCTGGAGATTAGGATACTAATGAAGGGGTATGAGTTATGTTTCTTTGGTTTCTTGTGTTTCCATGGGCCATAGGAATCTGCTTTTGGCAGCTGTCAGAGTCCTGGATTGGATGAACCTCCAAGCTGACTCAGCATGTTACTGTTCTTGTTGCTTTGCTACATGTAACTTGTTGCTTTTGTGATCTATTTTTGACACTGTTTTAGACTATACACATTTCAGTTAAATATTTAAAATTAGGAATGTTTTAATTTTTTTTATTCATTTTTATTACACCACTGATGCCTGTGTGATCTGATGGACTGAGGGTGTTTTTAAGAATTAAAATAATGGTCTGAAATAATAAATGTGAATTTAAATGTGTGTTTACAGGAACCAGCGAATACCAGGAGTTCATCCCAGAACTCCCAACAAATTTAAGAAGTACAGCCGTAGATCCTGGGACCAGCAGATCAGACTGTGGAAAATAGCACTGCATGCCTGGGATCCTCCTGCTGAAGAGACCTGGGATCTGCAGCCAGTGTGTGTATAGGGGTGAATTAAGTTGGGGATTATTAAGGATCTAAGGAGGGCTCTGTATTTCCTTCAGAGCCTTCCTGACTGGGAGCACTGGAGGAGATCAGGCTCAGCAATGGGAGTCTCTTTGAATGCCTGTTTTCCTTTTGAGTTCTGTTATTCTTCAAAGAACTCCCATTATTTAGTCTATCTCAAGTCAGGTGTTTTGGGGAGGGAACCATTTGGTCTGTCTGCAGTAGTATCTTCCCTTTCCCTGTGTGTTTACACTGGTGAGCACAAGGTCACATAATTTTTCTGGAAAGGGATAGGCATAAGCAGAAATTTGATTACTATTCCTTGGCTTTGATAACCTGTCTTTCGTTTTTCTGATGTCAATGGAACCACATTTCTCCTGCAGTAACAATATGTTAGAGGTTCTGATAAGTGTAAGACACAGATTTTTTTGCTGTCTGCAGGAGGGTGGAAGCTGTATTCAAGATGGAAATTTTTTTATCTTTTCAGAACTTTGAATTTCTGTAAAAAGGCCAGCTCCACTAATTGATGCTGCCTCATACTTTATGAGATTTAGAATAATAACTTGGGAGGAAAAGAATGAAGGGAATTCTCTTAGCTCTGTTACTGCATTGTGTAAACAGATTTACTGTGTTGCAGTTGACCTATGGTGGAAGTTGCAGTTTTTATACCATTTGGATGTCATATGAGATGAACTGTTAATTATTACTGCAGCTTAACTATTTTTGCTTGGAGCAGTAAGCCAAGGTAGTTTTTTAAACCTTTTTTTTTTTTTCCCATTCTGTTTTCAGTAGCACAGAACCCTCAGGCAGTTCCCAGGAGTGGTTCTGCAAAGATCAGGATGTTTCTGGCTCCTTTGTGTTTGATGAAAAGCAGAAGAGAAATGAATGTGAGGATGAATGCAGACAGACTGACTACACACCTGAGAGGTATGAGATGAAATTTCTGTGCAATTCATGTTGATGCTGTCAGGTTTTTGTAGGAAATGTTTAGTGTGGAAGGGCAGTTAATGCTCAGCTTTGAATTTTGGGACTTTTACTGCTGAGTATAATCCATTAGTGGTACAGACCATTGAACATGGACAAATTACCAGTATTGCAGAATTACACGATTGACAGAAGGAAAAGGCAATGTTTTTTCAGCTTCTCTGTTTATACAGTGGAGTGCTGAGGTTTCTTTGGCCACTGTTGGCACGTGCTGGAAGTAGGGGAGCTTTTTCAGAGTCAGCATCCTTAATTACACCTGTCTGCAGAACAGCAGGAGGACTGAGAGTGAAGCACCATGTGCACTTCCCTGTTTACTGAAATGTCCTGTCTTGGGGGAATGTGTGTAGAGCTCAAAATGGTTCTGCTTCCAAGCTGCTTCTGCAATTGCAACTGTGTTTGTGTTCATATGATGAGATGGCTGCCAAAATTTGAGCCATTTTCTCTGCATTCCTCTGTTTAACTGCTGAACTGTACCTCAGAAAAAGTCTTCCTGTGTGTAGCATGTGCCATTATTTAGCAGAAGTCTGATGTGCATTTCAACACAGATGAAAAATGTTACGTGTGTGAAAATCTGTGTCTTATTTTTGTAGTCACTCTTCTCCCGATTCATCTCCAGTGTGGAAACGCAGAAAAAGAAACAATTCTGACTCCTCTGTGGTATCAGAGAGCAAAAACCATTATGTGCAGATGTACAACACAGTGGAAAGGTATAAAATTCTCTGTATGTAAATTAATAATTTATATTATTTATATTAATTGATAATATTGGTATTATTACCTGGCTTTTGAAATAGGACTGATAATTATTCCTCCGTTAGTTAATAGGTTTAATTTTATTTAAATATCTGTGCAATCTGAGGAGGAAGGGAAATCTTGCCAGAGTAATTGTCTTGTGTGATAGCAGATATTTACAGTGGTCCATTGCAAAGATGAAGAAAACTCCAGTGTCACAAGACCCAGCACAGGGAATTTTTTTTGTGTAGATTTGGGCAATACTAATATGCTGTTCTTGATTTCTCATGGAGCCTGTTTGAGTTTGGGTTTTTTTTGCTTCAGAGGCTGTAATTCTGCCATTGTTAGGGATGGTTCTGTGTTCCATCTCAGACCTCTTAATGTGCACTGATCCTGTTTTTTGGCATATGGTGTGTCCAAGCTGATGGACAGTGTGGTGAGGAAATGGACCCCCTGGACACTCGGAAATGTCTGTCAGTGAACACTGAAACTCGCTGCCTGTTTAATTATTACCAAGTTACATTTGCCACAGGTAGTACAGAGAAAATGTATCCCTGAAGGCATGTGACTCTATTCAAAGTTTTGTCAGAACCACAAGAAACCTGGACCAATTATTGAAGGTTTTTGTTGGTTTAGTAGACTTTTCGCACTAACCTTAGTTAAAATGTTTATACAGGCGTGGCTTTCTCTAATTAGCCCCCTTCTGAACAAATTAAGAGGAACTCTGTTACAAAGCTGCATAGATCGAGACCTTCTCATTTTATTTCCAGCCTTAGTGACTCAGGACATCAGGAGGCTTTTTCAAAGTGTTCAGAGTGGGAAGCCTTTGGTGAAGATGATGAAGTCATGACAGTACAGCAGGGTATAGAAATAACAAGGTAAATACCATAAAGATCATGATGTTACTTCTTTTTGCTGCTTATGCTGTGAAGGTGTCCTTTTCTTTTTAATCTTTTCCTTCACTGGTTAGTGCTCCTTTTTTTTTCCCTCCTTACATTTCCTCCAACACATGGTATGTTTGGTTGTTATTTTTGTTCTTTGACAAGAAGCTTTTTCCAGTCTGACTCTCCCTCCATCTGTTGCTTTTTGCTGCATCTGCCATTAAGAAATGCTGGAGGATGAGCCCTTCTCACACTTCTTGTTTTATGGAAAGCAGTGGCAGTTTGCAGAGTTGGTCCCTGTGGTTGCTACTCACCTCTCACTTCCTCAGCCTGAGAGCTGAAAGCTTCCTCTCTGTCTCCTTAGAGATGAAGTTGTTTTGTAGCTGGCAATAATCAGAGTTGTTTGTTTTTATGCAGTGACCCAATTCCAGCCAGTTGTTCTTCAGGGTGGAGCAATCCCAGACAGAAGAAATCCAACTTCTTTCTGCCTGACAGCAAAACTTGCAGAGACACAGACTGCACGCTGGAGAGGTATCAAATGCAGCTCATCAGGCAGGGCTTGGGTTTTGGTTTTTTACATATTAATTTAGAAGCTTTGTTGATTAATGCTGTATTTAAATCCAAGCTTTTATTGTAAACACAAATTCTTAATTTAATTTTTTTTACTGTTCTTAGGGGTGTGTTGGCCAATATTTTTTTGTTGTGTGGTAAAATTCTGTCCTTATGTTCCTGTGTTAGAATTTGTGTTAGAATCAATAGGTTGTAGCCCTATTTATTACAAAAAGGTTTTTTTATTTGTAGGCTTAAACTTTGTAGCAGCTTTTTGGAAGGACATCAGTCAGAATACCCAGAAAGAGGATGGGGAAGTGCAAATGCTGAAGATGCAATAATGAGGAAAAAAATTTAAATACCAAGGTGAGTTTATGCTGACTACTTACTTAACCTGTTTTACTTTAGTAGCTCGTTCACAGTATCATTCTACAGAATCAAACTGTTCAGTTCAAGCAGATCAGTTTCTTCTTTTATTCCTTTAATATTTTATCCATCCTCTTGTATTTAATACAGCACCTGATTTAGTAAATTGAAATATTTACCTGTCAGCCAGAAAATGTGTTTTATCACTCAAATGAAAAGTGCCATTTTTTAAAATTATTTCAGTAGCACCTTTCCTACCTCATAATGTTTTTTTGATGAAGTCACAACTTTGCAGCAGTAAATTTTAGTGAAAATTTTCTCTTGTACTGTAAATTCTTGTAGTGCACTAATAGGAAGGGTCAAACAGGTTTTATTAGCAGTAGTCTTTTCTGTAATTAGACTGTCTTTTATCTACATTTGATGCAGGTTCAGAAACATGGACAAGGATATAAATGTCAGTTAAACAGTGATCTTTGGGTATTTTGCACAATAAAACTAATCAAGAATATGGCAAAATCAGTTTTACACTTAGATTTTGGATTCTAGCAATATGAGGAAAAGGCAGAGCTTTTAAAAAAATCATGCTAATGGCAATTTTCCTTTTGTTTTATTCATTTTTAATTTAAATTCTTTGTGAATAAGATTTAATCTGCATTCACTTTTCTCAAGTGCTAATTCAATATTTGAAAATATCTAGTCTCTCTTTGTATATAGAAATATTGAAGAAGGAGTTTCTCCTGTGACAGAAAAAGACTTGAAGAATAGGGATATAGTCTGAAATCAAGCAGATCAAGTCTTGGAAAACTGGTGCTGTCATGTAGGATCTGCACTGAAGGAGGAAGAGATTTACAGTCAGCGGACGTGCAATCAACACAAGGTGAAATTATTCAGGTAAAAGAAGCAGGTCTCTACATCACAGTTAAGAGCCTTTCTGGTTTCTAGGTAGTTGATATTTAGCTGCTTTTCTTGGTTGTAAATAAGGTTTATTAAGGAGTGTATCTATTCAATGGGTTTTTCTAATTGAAAAAATATCTGTTAGATCTAAAATGTACAAAGTGAATTAAGTAGCTTCTCTGTGGAACAGCACACTGGTTTCCTGGGATGCAAAGATCAATATTTAGAGTGACACTGCCTTTAACCATGGCTTTTAGGTGTGGTGAGCTCTAACTCTCATCTGTGGAAGGTTAATATTGCTTCAAAATCAGATAGTGGTTCACATGGTAGAGTTCCACACCGCCTGCCTTTTTGCTAAAATAAAATTTCTTAAACAGGGAAAATAAATGTGGCTGTTTTGGAGCCTAGTTACATGTCCATAAATATGAATGTATTTGGTTGCTTTCTAGGGAAAAACCTTAGTCAGTAGGACAGCTAAGATATGGCAGAAATTCATTTATTAGAATTGAGATGAACAGTGTATTTTATGAGTTAACAATGACATTTAGATGAAAATTATGCAATGGGTTGGGAATGATAGGCTCAGCTGCTTCCTTTTCTCTTTGACAAATATTTCAGGAATATGGAGTGTATACTACTCTTTGTTTTTTCAAGAATTTATATTCTCAAAATGTTCACAGTAGCTGTAACACTTCCTTTAGTATGCACAATATTACTTTCTCTTTTGTACTGTGCTGTGAGCTCCCTGCATGCAGGGCTCTCTTCCACTTAACTGCTACCATGAAACTACAGCCTAAGAGAGGAAATGTGTTACTGTTAGTGACTGGATATGGCATATTTATAAAATGCTGTTACCTGCTTTTTTTGTTTAGGTTTCTCCAGATCTTTATAAGGATAGATTGTTTTCTGCAAGCTGTGCCTCAAGTGTAAAACTTCAGATTTCATGAAGCCTGTACTACAATGACAATGGATGTTCCTCAAAGCTTTTGTGAGGACATTTCTGCTGTACCTGCTTTGGCAGGTGACATGTGCATCGTATTGCAGAGGCTGCTTCAGGTGATGGATCCTGCCATTCCTTGTGGAGACCTTGCTCCTTAGGGTGCACTAATGTTACCCTGGTGAATTGGTCCAATATTGAGTCAAACTGAAGAATGTCACCCCTTAAACCAAGAAACCCCCTTTGCTCTACTGGACCAGAATTGTACCAGAATTCTGCCTGAAGAACTGCTTCAAAAGAATGTAGATAATTTCACCCTTTCTCCAGTTATTAAAGCTGCTCATAACTTTGGGTTTGGGTGATGATCCACTTGGCCTATTTATTGTTCTCTAAGATGTATAAAGGTAGTGTTTGCCTGAGCTGAATGAGAGAAGAGAATGGAAAGGTAGATGGTTTATCAAAATCAGATCTTGAAAGGGCTGAGTGACTCCTAGAACAGCAGCACAGCTTAAATACCTGGAGTTGGCTTTTATGTGTGTTGCAGCCTGACCCAAGGAGCCAATTTCCTGTTAAAGAGTGTCAGAGGATGAATTCAGTGCCTGCTGTTCCTACAAGAATTTGGAATGAGCAGCAGTATTTGCAGGTGTGGAACTGCTCTTATCCAGGCCAAGGGTTGTGATGGTGTTGGGATAGGCTCTCCTTTATTTTACTCCTCTAGCACTGTGCTCAGAAGATTGAAATGAGAGCTGTGGCTGCAGTGGTTTATGACAAATTCATGTGCCAGTTACAAGAACTTTACAGTCCTTGTGACATTTTATGTAGCATGTTCTGGGATACCCATGTCTGCTGGAGCTGGGAGTTCTCTCTCTGCAGGAGTTTGGTTTTGCTTTTCACCACAGCCTTGCTGTGGGACTGGCAGGACCCAAGGGCCAAGAGCCCATTGTGCTGCTGGTTTGGGAGTTTCTGCTTCCCCAGAAACTATTCCCACTCCCTAAATGGTATTTCCAGGCATGCTCAGGCATTTGTCCCAGCACAACTGTGGCTCAGTCACACACAGAGCATGGAATGTGTGTATATCAGGGACACATCTGTACAGCACTTTTTTGGGAAGTAATATTTAGAACCTTGTTGTTCCAGTGTGCATGCTTCCATGTGATTTATTATGATTGTAAATAAGGGAATTTATGCCAAAAGTTTTGGCACTTTGCCTTTATGCAGAATTAAAGACTTTAAAAATCCTCATTCGTCTGCTCTTGCTTTTGTCAGAATATGCTTGGACAAGCTATGGTAGTGCAAGGAAAGGAAGGAAACAGCAGATGGGGTTTGAGTTCTGCTAAAGCCATTTCATGCAGTGCTGCCACTGGCTGTAGAATCATCTTGTGTTCTAATTATTAAGAGTAACCTCATCAGTCTAGACAGAGCAGTCAAAACTGGAATGCAGCCTGTCCATGCACTTGTTGACCTACCCAAAGCTGTTTGACACAGTTTACAACTAAGGTAAGTGAAGCAGAAGTCTGGCACTCCACCCCCAATTTGTATTTGTATATACCCTTCCATTAATTTTATCTAAGTTAATTAAATCTCCTTTGCATACATTTGTGTTCAGTTTGTGATTAAGCCAAAATACACCCTGAACTTCACCAGCCAGGTTTAAATTTCTTCCTGGAAGTGACAGGTATCTTCTGTTGGCATGCTTCCACTGAGAGAATCACCTTACAAAGGATGTGGAAACTCTCCTTCACTGGCAGTTCTGAAATGCCATGAGTTGTGTGTGCTTTGCCTTGTTTCTAAAGCTCCTGCTTTGAGGTCACAGTGGAGAATATCTCTTCCCCCCCTCAAAATTCCCACTGTGATGTGAAACTGCTTTTCTGAAGGATTTATGTTGCTGACAAGGACAGAAGGATGCAAGGCAGCTGTAATCTCTGAGCTGTCACAGCACATAGTTCTGGTGGATAAACTGGGTTTAATTTGTACCTAGTGCTGTGCTAAAAGTGCTGTGTGGCTTCCAGGCTGGAGCTGCCCTCTGTCTGGCTTGCTTGGATGTGTTCAGCTGTTCCAGTCAGCTTACATCAGAGCCAGGCTGAAGGGAGTGGAGTCTGTACATGTTTTGAACCTGTGCTGTACTTCAGGGATGTCCTTGCTTCAGGAACACAGTTGTGTTTTCCATAGCAGTGTGGGGGAAAGGAGAGGTGCTGGCAGAGCACACACTTTCCTGCATCCTGTGGATGCTCCTGCTGGTGCCACACAGAAGTTGTGAGCATTTGTACAATCACAGTAAGGCCAGGCAATGGGAAAAGAGTTGTCGAGGTAAATCCCTTCACTGTACTGTTTCCAGATCTTTGTGGGAGCCAGTCTGACTGTTACCACCCAAAGCCAGGTGCTTTGGAGACATCCTACAGCAGAGGTGCTCTGAGGAGAAAAGTACAGGATCTGTGTACAACTTTTGGGGAAGAAACAATGAGTTGATGGAAAGTAAACACTGTTCTTCCTTTCACTGTAGAGTGAAACCCTGCTTCATTTTCACCCTGGAGATGCAACCTGCCCTCTCAACATCCTTCATGCATAGCAAGGCTCAAGTGTATTTTTATTCTTAATAAATCAAAACCAAACAGCACCTGTCGCTGTTGCTCAGAAAGTCTCTCCAAAAACACTGCTGAGTCTCAAGAGTTGTTTTGGTGTTTTAAGTTGATGAAAAAAAACGGAACCAAAACAACCCAGCAAACAATTTTTATTTGCTGTGTCTGACATCTGTTTTACCAGATGTGGCACTTGGGGACATGGGTTAGTGTGGACTTGGCAGTACTGGGTTAATGGTTGGATTTGATCTTAGAGGTCTTTTCCAGCTTTAATGATCCCAGAAATCATGCCAGAAAAGGAAACACTGCCCAGTCTGCTACATCTCCCTGAAGTGTCCTACCAGCCTTCAGGCCACAAGGGCTGCAAAGGTATTTTTCCTTAAAGCTGTGCGTGTTCTGCTGCAGGAGTTCTCCAGGTTATTTCTAAATTACTGCTGCCAAATGTGACTCTATTCCCAACCCCGGGACAAATGGGATCTCACTGTGCCTCCACGTGTGGTTAAAAACACCCAAAAACTCCACTTACCAAGGCACGACAACCTCGTGGCATTACCCGACCTTCTTCACTACTGCTATAAAACACTATTTAACGCTATGTCATTTTATAGAAAATAAATTTTACATTCTAACCCTCTGCCGTAGGGTTTGAACTGTCCCTTGAGACGCCCTGTGCGCTTCGTGAGGCGCTGGCCGCCATCCTCCATATTATAAATCGCGGGAAGCTGTGTTTTCCCTTTTGTTTGGGCTGGTTTGCGGGGGGTGGTGAGGTTTTTTTTTTTTTTGGTGGTCGTTGTTGTTTCACGTGTGTCGCGTCCCGCCGCCAGCGCGCGCCAAAACGCCGCGCGCGGCCGCGCTCGATTCTCCCGCCAACACGCCCCGGGGGGCGGGGCCAGGCGGTGCGGGCCGAACCATTTCGCCGGCGGCGGGGGGGGCAGGGGGGTGTGTAAGTCCATACGGGCGCAGGGCCGCTGCTGCGTTGTCCCGCTTTCCCCCCCCCGCACCTGTCCCTGTGGAGGCGGCCGGCGAGGGGGCGGGGCCGGGCGGCGCCGGCGGGAGATGTGAAGGAGCTGAGCGGGAAGCCGCGAGCGCTCATTCCTTCCTTCTCTCCTTACTTCTCTTCTTGTCTCCCGCACCGCCCGGCTCTCCATCCCGAGGACACCCCGCGCCATGTCCTTCCGCCAGCGGAGCCCTCACGACAGTGCTAACAGCAGGTAAGGCCGCCGGGCCAAGGCGGGGGGGAGGATGGCGGTCCCCGTTCCTTCCCCGCCATCCCTCAGGGATGTTCCCTGGGGGATGGAGCCCCCTCGGAGGGGTCTCTGAGCCGGAGCCCTCACAGTGTGTGTCTCTCCCCGCGTGTCCGTGCCCAGCCCGCAGCCCCCGCCGCGCTGGGCACACGCGCGGAAACGCGGCGCCGACGGGAAGCGGCGGAGGCAGAACGGCCCCGAGTCGTCGGGTTTGGAGGAGAACAAGGCCAGGCCCGCGGACAGCCGGCTGGACAGGTGAGCAGCGCCGGCCGCGGGAGCCGCTCCTTTGTTCGCCCGGGGCTGGGAATCGCCTGTTGTGCTCGGTTTTCCCGTCCCTGCCTGTTGCTCAGCCGTAAATAGCTGGTCCGGGAGGAGGGGAAAGGATCCAGTGCAACGCTCTTATCTTGGAGTCGTTTCTTAAGAGTGGACGTTTTTTTATTCTTTTTCTCTCGAATTAAGCCCGTGATCATTTCCTGTGCAGTTTCCTGGTTGCTTGATGCCATTTATTGTGCGGTAAAAGAGCTGCACAGGCCAATTACATTTGGAGAGAGAGAGAGTTCAAACAAATGCGGTAAAATTAAAAGAGATAACAAAAAAAATCAGTTCCTAAACTTCAGTTTAGTGGAAATACCTTATTTTCTGTCACATTTACGGTGTGAGCCATTCGTGCCCTTTAGTCACTTTGATCAGTGATGCGAGTTTTGGCCACAGCCTGATTAAATTAATTAAGGTTTCAAAACGAAAAAGAGGTGGGTTGTGCCCTGTAACTGCCCGTTTTCTTTTGTTGGCAATAAGCAGGGAAAATGCTGGTCGATGGCTCAAGTTACAACAGCGAGAGTAACTTAAATTGATTTCAGGAAGTCTATTTGAAACAGGCTACAAGGATGAAATTTTACAAATTGATTAATGAGATTCAACCTAAACAAGCAGTGCTTCTGTGTGTCTTCCAATACTGAATTGAACAGGCATACTTTCTGATTTGCTTGGATTCAGCTCTGACTGAAATGACTCTCTCTGTGCTAAAACTTTTTGTTTACGCCAATTAAACGTGGCCAAAATTCTCAAAAGCAAAGAGGACCAGGATGGAGGGTGGGTCATACAACAGGCTGACGGTGGGGCCGGTTATAGCCTTGTTTTTCTGCCCCCCTGGCAGTGTTTAAACACCATTTGCATTCCCAGCACAGCTCCAGTGTTTTCTGACCAGGTGTAAAATGGCACTCGGGGATGAGAGTCTTGAGTAAGATGGCTCAGCTCAGTGTATCTGGCACCAGAGCAAATTAATGAAGAGAGGAAGCTGCTCTCCCTCATTCTCTAGTCACAGCACGGATACAGAATCAAAAATATATCAAAAGTATCAAAAGGTACATCGGTGTTGAGGACTGACCAGGTGCTGCTTGTTCTCCAGCACAGGAGGGCAGTAATTGAATGTGGCCTGTGTTCTCTGCAGAACTAAAAATCACTATCAGAAAATGCTAAAAATCCTCGGAGATGTTAAATCCTTAACAGATATTTGCAGAGGAACATGTACTGTTTGCGCTGGGTTTTGAATTTTGCTGAGTTGGCAGCTGGGTCTCATCCTAAAAAGGATGTTTAGTTTGAATTTAATGAAAAGTTCCGAGTTGTGCAAACCAATTTGGGAGCAAGGGAGGGAGTTGGAGCTGAGTTTAGTGCAGATGGGTTTAATTCCCTGACTTCATGGGACTTTTTTGCACAGAATCCTGGTAAGTCTCCAGAGCATTTTCGGATCTACTGAAAAGGCTCTGCTCTGTAGGATACAGTTCTGAGTTTGTACTTGGGGAAAACTGGTCATCAGGAGGACAGAAAATAGAAAACACTGAATAATTAAGTCATTTAGTGGAGTGAAAATAAGTGAGTTAATGAGTAAAGTTGGTATTTCACCTGTTTTGTGAGGGACACCAGCTGAAAGTTATTGCAGGGTTACATGATACAGGGGTACATAAATTTCTTGAGAAAAACCACCCAACACAGTCCACACAACCTCAGGGTGGGACTCTCAACATTGCTTAATTTTACAAAGATGGCAATTTAATAGAACAGCACAAGATTTTCACAGCCATTGTGAGTACTGTAAATAAACCCTTTACATGGGGATCAAGCTGTGACTGGGGAAATGCAATAAAACAAAAATTTTAACTTAGGAGATGTATTTTTTTTTTACTTTCAAGTTTCACAACACCAGAAGGCCCTGGACCCCTCCCCAGGTGTTCAGACTGGGGAACTGCAGTGGAAGAAGATGAAATGAGGACCAGTGTCAACAAAGAGATTGCAAGGTACCCCTGGGTGTGGAAGATGAAGTGGGGAAGGGAGGGGAAATGGTAGTTGTCTTGAAGAATCTGTATTGGCTTTTATTTTTAACTTCACCATTGTAGTAAGATCAGGCCAACTTTAGCTTCTTGTCTGCTGTTTTTAGGTCAATTTTGGCTTAAGTCCTGCAGGAATTTTATGGGGTACTTGCTGGAGTGTGGCTCTGTATCCCTAATTATCTCCCATTTGGAAGAAGCTTTTCCTAAATCTCTTAAATTGAAATACTTTAAGTACCCTCTCACTAATGACTTTTTTCATATCATTGCTATAAGAAAATACCTAGGAAAAGAAAGTCCTCCTTTTTTTTATTAATCAGGGAAAATTGAAACATCCATTTAATTATGGAAAGCTGTTCACAATGTCTGGGGTGCTGCTGCTTTGCTGGAAAATATAATCAACTGTGAGCTGAGCCTTCATATTCTTTGTGTTACATGCTCTTAATCCTGATTTGAACACTTTCAGATACAGAAGAAAACTCCTGATAAATGAATTTTCAAGAGAAAGGAAGTCCTCCTCGGGAAGGTAAGTTAAATTTCTGGATTAGCTGAAGAAGATATTGAAAATAGGTCTGAGTTTCCACATGCACGATGTTGCTTCTTAAAATGCTCATCTTAAAATACTTCATCTTAAGCCTTCTGTAACCTTGTAGTTCAGTAACACCCAGTTTTGGGGTGTGAAAAGTTTTAACGTGTTTGTAGTCTTTTACAAGTAGGTCTGTTTGGGTGTCTCTTGTTTTCTGTCAGTCCCAAACCTACAATGTTTTTCCCTTTAGTTCCGACTCCAAGGAGTCCACTGTGACAGTAGAACTTGAGACAGATGAAGTGGTTCTGTTGAGAAGACAAAAACAGATAAACTATGGAAAAAACACAATTGCTTATGATAGGTACATCAAGGAAGTTCCAAGGTAAGCTGCCTGACTTTCTGCAAACTAAACTGTAAGTCATTTTTATTAATATGTTAAAATTGGTATCCAATACACATTCAAAAATGAAGCACCTACAATTTCAACTTAAGGCCTCCTTTAAGTCACACTAACAATCAAATGAGGTGTGGTTCTCTTTTTTTTTTGTGACCAGTCAGTGTATGAGAAATATCTCATGCTGCAGAAATGGAACTGAAAGTTCTTTTGTCAACAAGAGGAAATGAAACTGCTTTTTGCAGTCAGTTTTCACATGAGTTAACTCCTAAGACAAAATTGCTCTTGAGTTTGGAATGAGACTTTCAGACTGTAACTGACAATAATTTTTTCTTTTTCATTTGACTTGAAATCTGAAAAAACTGAGGTTCTTAAGGAAGTGGCAAACCTTTGTTTGAATGCTGGAGTTGCCCAATAGGCTTCTCTCAAATGATACAATAAGTATTATAAGGCAAAAAGTCTGAACATTTAAAGCTGATAAGTATGTGTGAAAAACACTCATTAACTTTTCACACCCAATATCTGAACAGATGCCATCGTGTACCAGGAGTTCACCCCAGAACTCCAAACAAGTTCAAGAAGTACAGCCGCAGGTCATGGGACCAGCAGATTAAACTGTGGAAGGTTGCTCTGCATTCCTGGGATCCACCGACTGAGGGAGGATGTGACCTGCAGGAACTGTATGTACAGAGTGTTCAAGATGCTTTCATGGAAATTAATGTGTGAAATCTCTTGTTCTAAAACAACCCCCTTCGGTACAGCCATTTTTTGAGACAAGTCAGTGAGTGCTGAGTGTTTTCATTAGTTCATTGTCCACACTTGGTGCTGTTCACTTCTTTCTCAATCAAAATACCCAGTAGGTTTCTGGACCTGGGTGGTGGGAGTGGACTTTCCCATTGTCCTTGCAAGGGCATACACACATATCCCTCATTTTTGTAATGGTGAAAGCAGAGCTCATTCTGCAGTGCTCTTTGAAAGAATATACCACACTTTCAAGGTGAGCTGATTCTTTCTGAGCAGTCTGCAAGTTAATCTGTGGTGGGAGCAGTGCTGGAGGGTTTTCACTGGTGGCAGATCTCCTGAATATTGAACTTGGACCAACACAGTGTACAGGAACCTGCCTCACACCCTTCTTTCTCACTTGCTTGTTCAAGAACAGCGGTATAAAATGTTGCTTCTTGAGTGGAGAGAGGGAGAGAAGCACTTGTGAGGTCATCTCGAGGTACCATTAAACTCAAAAGCATGGCCACAAGTGTTCACAGCCCGAGCTCTAAAAGCTGTAGGATAATGTAACTGCTTACTTTCCTCTACAAAATACAGTACAGCTGATCAGGGAACATCCAGAATAAAACTGTGGCATCACAGAATGAATTGGAACTTCACAGATGTAACTTAGTTCCTCAGGAAGCAGCTTTGTGTTAATAAAGTGCTGTTTTCTCTAAGAGGAAGTTGATTTTAAAACCCATGTGAAGGAATGGGACCTAAACCTAAAGCTCACAAATTCAGCTTTCTTTTGCTTGTAGTCAGTGGGAGGGGAGTTGGTACATCAGCCTGAACCCTGCTGTAGGTGTGGGTGTTGAAATACCACTCTTACCTCTGCTTGCTGGGGTCTAGGGCTGTGTACAGTGGACAGTAAATCTTTGTTGGAAAAGAGATGGATGGAAACCTTGTCTGTTTGCCCCCACTGTCCCTCTGATCTCTGTAGGTCTTTTTGCTCTCTGTTTTCAGAACTGCACCACAAAGTGCAACTGACCACTTAAATATTATTTTTTGCTGTGTTCTTTTAAATGGCTTTTACAGTTGTCCTGTTGACCTCGACATCGGTGAGATGGAGACAGAATCTGTTGATAGCAGTTCTACTGAATCACAAAAGAGCTCTCAAGATAATGATGTAAGCATGTCTTTCATTTGCATAAGTATCTGTTAATAATTTGTTAATGACTAGTTCTTTATGTGGAATTATATCCAGAGTAGCCTGAACACCTGACCAATTCCACCATCTGGTGTGTTTAGGGACTGTTTATAAAGCTGAGCAGGCCTTAAATTTGGATAACCAAATATATATATATAAATATATATATATAACACCAGTGATAGCAGATATATCTGTAGTCTTGGGTTTAGAGGGTTAGAACTTGAATGATGATCTCAAATTACAAATACCTAATTTCATAGCCTACAAAAGAAAATTTATCTGTTGAAAGTAAATCAGATGAGAACTGTGATGTCCACTGGATAAATAATACTTTATATTGCAATATCACATGCTAAAAGAGGGTGTGATTTTCTTGGCACACAAAACTAGGCTGCTTTTATATCCAGAAAACACTTGGTACAGCTGAGCAGTATCAGTAAAGATCTAAGAAGGCTTTTCTTACTGGATTTTTTTAATGAGTAGTGCTAAATCTGTATAATATTTTAAATTTTGCACATATAGATCCTTAAAACACTTGCTAGAAATCTCCAAATGTGGTTTAATGGGCAGAAGGCTACATTTAAGTTTCTTTAATCTTTAGCCTTGGGTTTTTCTATGGTCTTTAAAGCGTTTGAAAGCCTCTGATACAGGGTGGTCTAAATGAATTACAGAAGTTGATTGAGTTACTGCATAAGTAAACCTGTACTTAACTGCTAATTATTAACTGCCTTTTTCTTCCAGGATACCTGTTCTGGCACTCCCACCAAAGTTAGACATGTTGACTATGAAGCAGAAGGTGAATTTGACTTGGACGTGTGTTTGAGTGAACCACTGAAAGAATTTGATACTGTGAGTTAAATAGCCTTGTGTGAACTGTTTTAGAGAAAGTTTCTTTTAAGTTTGAGAAGTTGGCTTGATTCATAACCTGTTAACAGTAAGAAAGTTTAAGCAAAGTTGAAGACTGTTCTCAAAGTTGTGGTTGGTCTACGTTTTCTCCAGACCAGATTTATGTAAAATTGCAGTTAAGTTTTGTGATGTTTTGTTAACTTCTAATTTATGTATATCAGATTTTTTTTATAAAACTTTTCCATAGAAAAACTAGCCAAAGGCAATGCTATCCTCAAGTAATTCTGAACAGTACAGCAAGATCTCACTGATTTCCTCCACACCCCCAGTGTGCCCAAAATTGCAGGTTGTCCACCTGCAGATAAAGAGCAAAGTAGGGATATATTTTGTTACCTCAGTTTTACACCTGGCTCTTCTGCAGAGATCTGACTTGAAGTCATGCATGTGGTAGCTGAACCATGTAGCTGATTAGTAACTCATCTCCTGCAATTGCTTACTGTAAGATTAACTACCTTACCTTTAAAAAAAACCCCTTTTACAGCTGCAGAAATGTTTCAGAAACGATTGGAAATTAAATACTATCAAGAAACTGGAGGTCAATATGGTAAAGCCTATGCAACAATGCTTTTTTTGGAAGCAGTAACCTGAATTTGAAGTTTGTAAATAGTCATCAGTCATTTGTCAATACAGTAAAGAAAACAGTGTCTAGGGAAAGTGCTTGGTTCTAATTTGCTTATCTTAAATGTAAACCTGTTGTAAATGATAATTGTACAGATTTTTTGCTGAGAGCAGGTAATGTTTCTGTTGCTTTTGTGTGGGATGTTGCTGGAAAATAAATGGAATTGCGTTTACTTTTACTTCTGACTCTGCAGCTTCATTTCCTACTAGCAGTGTTCTCTGGGTAACAAAATGCAGGGCAATACTGAAAGCCATGTATCTGAGACTGATGTTGATACTGGACTAGATAGACCTGTGTTAGCACCATCCTCTGACTTTGAGGGAGACATTAAAAGCTGTTTATTTCTGTGCAGGCCACCAGAGTGAATTTGAGTCTTGTGTGAGCCTGTTGTTGAACTTTTTCAGGCTTCTAAGAAGCAGTTTAGTTCAGTAGCTGTCCATTAGCTGGTTACCAAGTCCTGTTCTCTGCAAAAACCTTTTGGGAGAGCTGGGTGGACACTTAAGTTTTGTTTACTGACAGGACCTTTTTTTACAATCACCTCACCTGATTTTATCTCTACAATGGAATTTCTGGGTGTTGGTGTTACAAGGCTCCCTCTTCAACTCAGGTTAAGTATCTTGGCTAATAACACTGCTTACAGCTATTCTTAATTTGTTAGGCCCTCTTAAAATCTGCTAGCTTGTTTAGAGGGTGAAATTTCCAAGAGCAATCAGTGGCATTGGGGTAGAGCTGGTGTTAAGGAGCCATCCTACCATATTGGGTTTTTTTCAGAGAAGGCAGGAAAATGGTGGTTTTCTACCTGCAGAAGTCCCCCTCTGCCTTCCCCTGCCTGCTTTTCTCGTGGCACATTTTCTGGCTACACTCTCCATAAGTATTTTTGTTGTTTTACACAAATTGTAGCTTGAGCCACAATTTCCTCTGGAACTTCTTTCCTATATCCCCATCAATACAAGTGTTCTTGAGGTCAGTCAAACTCCCCAAGTGCAGGCCAGTGGTTGACACTCAGATGTGTCACAGCTTGCATTTTACCAGGAGACACCAGGTGCTTGTGCTGCTTCTTCACCTGCTGCAGTGAGTAGTGACACTCAACCTGTCTATGCACAGGGATGGCTGTGCAGTGAATTGGCTTCTCATGCTATTCTTAACCTCTGATTATAGCAAAAATTTGCACAAATTAAGTGGCAGAACATTTGGGGGGAACACCCAGGCTGTTTAGTGTATGTTAAATGAACTTGAGCCCCAAGATTCTCACAGATAGGTGTAATATGGGTCATAAAATACCACCCTAAATAACCCTGGAGTCAATTGGTAACTCTCCATTGAAATGGAGAATGAGTGAGGCAATTCCTATGCTAGAAGAGAAAAAAATTTCTTAGGATTTTTAAGGGAAGCCAGGGGCTGGTGATGTGTCAGTCTGTACCTGAGTACAGAACAGCCAGTAGAATTGTTGGGTTTTTTTATAAAAAAGTTTTCTACCCAAACAGGTTGGATCAGTGCAATATCAGACTGAGGGATGTGAACAGATTGAGAGCAGCCCTGAGGGGAAGAACTCTTGAGGGAGTTGGTGGATGAGAAAGTTGGAGTGACTCAGCCATGAGCACTCACAGCCCAGAAAGCCAGTTTGTGTCCTGGGCTGCACCAAAAGCACTGTGGGCAGCAGGGCAAGGGAGGGGATTCTGCCCCTCTGCTCTGCTCTTGTGAGACCCCACATGGAATAATGCTGTGTCCAGCCACTGGGACCTGTTAGGGTGTGGAGATGCTCAGAGGGCTGGAGCAGCTCTGCTGTGGAGACAGGCTGAGAGAGCTGGGGGTGTTCAGCCTGGAGAAGAGAAGGCTCCAGGGACACCTTCTAGCACCTTCCAAGACCTAGAGGGACTTCTGACAAGAGCATGTATTGATAGGACAAGGGTGAATGGCTTTAAACTGAAAGAGGATACAGGGCAGAAATCCTTTACTGTGAGGGTGGTGAGGCACTGGAGCAGTGCCCAGAGAAGCTGTGGATGCCCCATCCCTGTAAGTGTCCAAGGCCAGGTTGGATGGGACTCTGAGCACCCTGGTCTAGTAGAAGATGTCCCTGCCTATGGCAGGGGTTTGGAACTAGATGATAATTTAAGGTCCTTTCCAACCAAAACCATTCTGTGATTCAATATTGAGCCCAATAATTATCCATCGAGGTAACTAAAGGAGACACACACATTTCAGAGCTTATTGCAACAAAAAATTATTGCTCTACTAGTCTGAAAGATTCTGTCTCTGAAAATTAATTTTTATGACTAAGCTTTTCCCATAGCTTCACCAAAAATATTAATTCAAGGAATCATCTGGGAGTGGTATCAGAGACTGTTAATGTGGTTCTTACTGAGAAGATAATACATGAACAAATACTGTTAAATCAAGAAAACAACTAGTCTTTTTGAGTAATTTGAATTCTCTGACCTTCCTTATGATTTTATGATGTGTGTACTTTGGAATATGTATTGAAGGAGGAAATGTAGGAGTATTTATCTGACTAAAAGATTCTGTGATGGTGTAAAGTGGGGAATACTTGCGGGGGAACTCTAATACCTGTGCAGTGTAGAAAGATACCAGGCGATCAACTGAGAGTTGTACTTTTCTGTTATAATGGAACATATAACAAATAATTCTCCTTTGACAAATGTCTTGAAATGCTTTTAAATCTCTGCAGTGTAACTTCTCAGTGATAAGTCCATAATCTAAATTGAGATAACTCAAATTAACCTGCTGCTACTCAGATGAGATTCTCAGCACAGGCTTTGGGGTACAACCCTCTTGGTTTTCAGCAGGACCTGCCCTCTGAGCTGTGCCCTTGGCTGCCCAACTCTGCCCCTCTGAGTCACTCAGTTCCATCTCTGCTCCATCCTGTCACTCTTCAGTGTGCTGTGTCACTTCTGCTTCAGGCTGTAAGGTCCTGTTCCTTCTTCTGGGCTGGTTTATCCCTTGTTTTCTTTTCCTGTGGTGTTCTCCAGCTGTCTGACAGGTAATTAACTCTGCTGGTGTTGTTAAAAGCAGCCTGAGGTGCTGTTCATCTCCTGGGGTCTGTGCTGTGCAGCACACTTACCCAGGAACCAGGTATGTGTGGGTATGTTCCAGCCTACAAATGTACCTGCTCTGTGTTCAGTAGTTGTGGAAGAGTCTCAGATTTGTTATTTTTTCTTGTTTAATCCTACAAATTATTCCTCTTTGTCTCTAATAGCTGGAGAAGTTCGTTTTTATGGTTGGCATTTAAAAGCAGCACTTACGCGAGTTTATGTTTTTCCAAAGGTACTGAACACCAAATTGGGAAACAGCTACTTCTTTTGCAATGGAATAAAGCCCTCTAGTGGTTACATGTGGGCTAACCCCGTAGTTTTAGAGCAGTGTCTGGTAACAGACAAATCTTATGGAAAAACAACATCCATATGCTCAGTTGTGTCTAGTTGCATGGAGTGGAGTTTGCTTCAGATGGAGAATGGGCAAGTACTGTTGTCAAACTTTAGCCTTATTAGGTTAAATTCCTCTAAAAATAAAACTGAACAGGTTGTTATGTAGGCAGCAGAACCTGTCAACCCTGCTTTTTATAGACCTGTGCCTTCTGGTTTGTGTTTCTCTTACTCCCTTCACACCAAGCCTTGTCCCCTTTCAGCATCCTCATGCCATGCCTCATATCATGACAGCAGTCATGGCTGTGGCTAATTTAAAGCTCCATCTGCTTGGTTGGGCTGTTGGTACACGTGTGTGGATAGGATGGCAAGCAGAACATGGAGCTGAGAGCTGAGCTGTCCCAACTTTTTCTTCACTTGGGTGCTACTTGGGTCTTCATCACTCAGCTGTTGTCATATAAAGCTTAAAAGAACATCTGTGCCTTTCAGTATCTGGACAGCCAGTTCAAAAATTAGAGGTGGCAGGACAGAGACTGAGGGAAAGACTTGCCACTACAACAATTGAAGCCTCTAAGGAAGCCAAGCTAAAACCAGCTTTGTTCCACAAATCCGTTTTTAAGTCCAGAATATCATTGAAAAATTTTGTTCATGCCTGTGTTTACTGAAGTTATTTTCAGGATTATCTGCTTTGTTGTGTTTCTAATGTAAATAAGAGCCCTGTTATAGAGGCAAAGGATATGTAGAGCAACTATGTATGCCTGAGTATGGATCCTTGTGAAAACCTGCGATATCAAGCACTTCTTCACCAAAACTGAGCTGGTGAAAGAACTCTGACCTTACTGGAAGTTCTTACTCTTCCTTTTTCTATATGGTTTCTCAAAATGTGGGAAGATTGGTTACTAGCTACAGAATGTGAAGCTTGAGTGCTTCTTGACAGCTAGGGATAATTTTGTCAAAGTATTATATAGATAGTTAAGAGATTGAAGCTACTTTGGGAAGTGTCAAAAATCCATTTTATTCTCAAGGAAAAGAGAGTGGTTAGGATGTGGTGTATATATACTTTGAGTCAGGAGAGAAAGTGGTATTGCTGAGCAGAATTTTTTCTAGTCATGCAGTATTTAATTTTGTGGCATCTGGGTAGCACCTAAAAACAACATGCAATGAATCAAGATGTAGCATCTGCCACTTCTGGCCCCCCACTGTATTTTTGGATTACCAGTCCTGTTCATTCTTTGAGCTTGTCACTTGCCTCTTGGATTGTGTTTAAGCATGAGAGAAAACTCATTTATCCAGAAGGTGCTGATTCACACACTCAAGAAATAACTTTGTTTTGAGTGCAAAGTTGCAACTTAACTTTGTGGGTTAAAGTGGGGCCCTACTGTCTGTGGTTGGGACCTTTCTATCTATCCAGGTTTCTATAGAGAAAGTTCCTGGGAGGTACTGGAATGGCTCTAATTATCAGCAAAAACAACGTTCCCCTTTGTGCTTCTTTAGAAAGGGGCTACTCCATTTCTGCTGAGAAATACTTTGTTTTCAGAAATATGAGTGGAATATAGAGATGAAGATTTTTGCCTGCTCTTTCATTCCACTTTCATGTGCTGGAATCAAAGATACTTTGGAGCACTGCAGAGGGCAGTAAAAGTGCATGTTTAATTATGGGCACACAAAAGGGAGCTCTGAGTTGCTTTACATTTGTTGTAAATGCCAGGAATCTAATTATACTTACTGATTCTGACCTCAGGAGCAACCCACAGTCCCAATAAAGCCCCTTCAAGTCTGTCATCTTTCACTGTTCTTTCCATTTCCAGTTTCACTTGATCTTAAGCCCATTATTACAAGGAATGGAAGATAATAGTAACTTAACAGCAGAAGAGGAAAAATGGACTTTGTGGGGGGAAAAAGCCCTCCTGACAGATAGTATGAGCCTGCTTGTATTTAAAATCCTTAGTGCTCTGCAGTAGAAGTATCTGAAAATACTTATTTAAATTGTTTGATGAAGTCACTTTTGTGAAGAACAGAGAAAACTAATTTTTTTTCCTGAGGGTTTGAGATTTCCCAGGGAAAATTAATTTGAGGATTTTATCCACAGCTACCTAGTTTCAGAATATTCCTGAACATTGAATCCATATTACTTGACATGTGTTAGAATGTGTTTGTCTCCTACACCTACTCAAACCTCAATGCTCTAAAAGCATTGCTGTCTGAATTGAAACTACACATGGTAGTTGGAGTGTTGGATGTGAAATCAAAGCAGGGAATTAGCAGCAACTGAAAGGACTATGTTGGTGAGGTTATTCTGTGTGGTGCCCAAAGGACAGAATTTCAGGAAAAAGAATAGAGTCAGTCCCATCCAGGGACTGCTCATGGCCTGAGCAGCTGAATATTGTATGAAAGGACATGGCAGAGCTGGAGTGAATAGACATAAAGAATAAAGTGATATTGTGGTGGTCCCCTGCACTAGACCACTTACCTTGAATGAAAAAAAGGGAAAAAAAAGTAAGCCAGCCAGTAAGTCTAGCAACCTGTAAATTTACAAAAATAACCAACTACTATTTTTGTGACATTTGATCATAAAACTTCCCTTTGTTCCCTTTGGTTTCCCCAATAAGAAAAGTCTTGATGCTAGACCAAGAATGGCATGGAGTGTAAAGCACAGAGGTGAGGCTTACCTCATTCTTAATCTACATTTAATAGAATTCTGACCATTCTTTAGAATACTTAGAAAAAAACCATTCTGACTTGATCATGCTCTGCTCCCAGTAGTAAGTATAGATACATAATTATTGGGATGAAAATACTTATATAGATGTGTAATATTTGAAAAATCTTCTGAAATGTTGACATAAGGGCTTCCAGTATGAGTGGATCCCATTATTTCTCTGAATAGTAGTAATTCCACAGACTGCATGAGACCTAGTGCAGTTTTATTGTTGGGAATTAAAAGGCTGGATGGGAGTAATTAGAGGTTTTGCAAGTCATGTTCTGGTCTGGTTGAAGTAGTTGTGTTCAAGCAGGTGATGAGCTCTTCAGAAGGTGTCAAGAACTGGGCAGGGACAAGCTTCTCACAGTGTGAAAAACTTTCATGGACCAAAATTCTGTTTTTAATGGGAAAAAAAAGCTCTGGGGAGGGCTTGGATTTGGATCCTTGCTGTGCCTGTTGTGGAGAAGGCAGCTAAACCAGAGACATACCTCCAAGCAGGTGTTCTTACATGGGGTCAGAAAATAATCCCAAAGAACCTTCCTGTAACAATGTCACAAAGTCTGTGTTTTTACATCAGTAAATAAATTACTTTTGGATGATGCTAAGATATTCCCTCCATCAAACTCTAAAGCCACTCTAATGTGAGTTTTCAAGATCTTAATTCCAAGAAGTGAAGTGGATTTTGGTAGCATGGATTAAGATATTTTTCTGCCAGCCCCAATCTTTCACTTGAGCCACAGTTACAATTTAGGCCCTTTGCCTGGAATTCAGCATAAAGGTTTTTTGTTCTTCTGGTGTTTTACGTTAGTGCAGTACTTTAAAATGTTATGAAAACTCGTGTCTAAGAACACCAAGACTTGAAAATATGACTTTTCACCAAAAGTACATGATTTTTCTTGCTTTTAAAGCCTCTCTTATTTTGATTGTGATGCATTCATAAGGGAAAACACCCACCAACTTTGTAAACACGTTTTAAAAATTAAAATGAGTATTGATGGGGAAAACCACATTCTTGCATTGCAGGTCAAATAAGTGTATCTGAGTACTAACAACAAAATAAAGCCCGTGTGTGAACTTTGTAAGTCAACTAATAACATATTGAAGCTCAGAAGAGTATTTTGCTTTCAGAGTCTTGCTGCTGTTACACTTCTTGCAAGGATGCAGATGAAAAAGGGATGATCCCTTTAAGAGCTTGATAGGTTAAGTCAGAAAATTCATATCTTGCACACCAGGCAAAAAAAATATGCTAGCAACTGCTGGGAAAATGACAACTGCAGTGTCTGATCGCTTGTCAAATCAATGAGGCTTTTCTCTCCTTTTGGTGAGAATTTATTTGCAGGGGTTGGTGAGCTGAGAAAATAAGATTCCTGACCTAATGGTCACCCCCATTGGTATCTCATTGTGGAAAATACTCTCTGCTGCAGTCCATTCAAGTGATTGGCAATGACAGCTTGGATGGATATTGTCAGTTGACAGGGCTTTGCACTCTCTCTGTTTTAAAAATGATGCGAAAGATCCCTTCCCCAGCGTGCCGTGCCACAAGTTGGGTTTATGAATGAATGGATGAATGCATGCTTCTCTCCTGTCATCCTCAACAACAACAACAAAAAAATATTCCAATCCCATCCCTGAAATGATATGCTAAGTAAATTCACACACATGCATTTAACAGGCAAATGGAGCCCCAAGGCAAGCTGGGCAAGCCCCTCCAAACACTGGGGCTGTATTTTTCTTGTAGTCATTAGGAATTTCATGGAAAATGTGAAACTGCCCACTTGATATGGAAAATCTCCATGAAAAATGTGAAATTCCAGTGTTTCCAGCAAGGTTTTGCTGACAGCTCATGCATGGAGAATAGCCTGAAAGACATGCATGCAATTAAGGGATCCATATAGGCGAGCTGGGGAGAACAACACAGGCAGTGGGGGATGTGGCCTTTGCTAAGGCCAGCTGGTGTCTGCTCCTGGACTCTCCGAGGGCACCAGACCATTGAGAGGAGTGGGGCGAAAGGGGAAGGAAAAAAAGAGAACACAGAAGCTTCAGAGAAAAATGAAGCAAGTCTATCGGAGAAAATCCCGGAGCTCCTAGGAAACACTGTCCCTCCCCCTTGCTGGATGCTCTGAGATGCAGCTCAGAGTGTGACACAAGTTTCTTGTCTTCACAGATGTGACAGTAGCCATGCAAATAACAGAGGTGGTGGGGAGCTTAGCCAGGGAGCCAGGTGCTGGGCTGGGAGGATGAGGATGAATGGTTTGGGAGGGAGGGTGTCTAAATTGTGCTCTGTAATCACATCAGGCCTGTCACGCCACTGCTTGTCAGGCACCAGCACTTGAGGAGATACTTCTGCACCCTCTCCTCCTTTCTTTGCTGTTTCTGAAAGGTTTAGCCCTCCTGGGAAAGGCTCAACTGTTCCATTTATTCTGGAAGAGGGATTGAAAAACTTCCATGTGTCTTAATGAATGTGGAGGGTAAGAGTGGGAACTGCAAACCCTCCTCTGCCTCCCCGCATTGCTGCTGCAATAAAACAATGTAATGCTGCAGGGACTGACTCCTTTGCCTTTCCTGTGGTCATTTGTCTACAGTCCAGTGACACCAGCCTGGTACTGTAGCACTTTTGTCACCTTAGCTCCTGATTTAACCATGGTTAGAGGGAAGGGTTGGATGGTTTGTGGTCTGGGGGCTGCAGGTTCACGGAAGGGAACTCTGGAGTGCAGGGAACTGCTGTGCAGTGTTTAGTTCTGAAAACATCCCCTGTAAAGTCACTTGGCACCATCGCTCCTGTCTGACAGGGCAGGTGTTTTATCCTGTTTTTATCATGTTTGACAGAGTAGGTGGGGACTTACCTGCTCTGTGCAAAAGCCTGGTGTAGAGGTGTTGAAGTCAGCAGCGGTCTGTGCTCCTGGAGGAGCTTCATGGATAGAAAGCAGCATGGCTGCATGATCCAGCTGCTCTGCCACAACTCCTGATGCTGCTGGATCGCCCTGCTCTATGCTCCTTGTGCCGTGGAGACTAGGATTCAGTGGTGCACAGGATGGCACCGTGTAAAGGAGTGTACAAGCACAGAAAGGAATTGGGAATGACCCAGGAAGCCAGTTGCCTGATTCTCAAGGATAACGCCCTGACTCATCGTTCTCATTTGGGGGCTATTGTGCAGTTTTCTTGCAAAGCAAATAGGGCTCATTGGTAACTGTTTCGTTTGCATTGGTTAGGAAATGCCTCTTGTGTGCCAAGTCTGGAAGAGAAGGTGGGAGACAGAGGGGGGTCACAAGAACGGGGTAAAATGAAGCATCGGTTGGTGTTATGTGGGAATAACAGAGGTCTGCTCTGCAGGCAGGAGAGATGACTTGAGGAGAGGCTGGTCATGCAAACATGATTTTTTTGTTTAGTAAAGGACAGGAAAACTATGGAGCCTCTGAAATATCGTAGCAAAATCATTGCATTTGCCCTCTCACAGCTGAGCCATCAAAGGAATTACATTTAAATGTTTTGTTTGGACTCTTCCCCCTTTCTCCCTCCCTTTCCAAATCCCTTAGCACTCACTCCCACGCACATGGAATATATAAACCATGCAGCAAAGGGTATGAGGGTCCTGTTGCATGAGCTTTGCAATTGAAAAGAGAGAAGGTAAGAAGCTTTTGCTGAACTCCCAAGTCACTGTTGTTGCAGGTGGAACAAAGCTGTTAACTCCTTGGCTTAACCAACTTTTTCCAGAAAAGTTTGGGCATCCTGTGCAGCAGTGGTGCTTTGTTTGAAGAGGTCTGTTTGCTTTACCAGGCTGCCTGCAGGCCAGTGGAAATGGAAGCAAAGGGGATTCCTTGTTAGACCACGTTGGCTGGGACTGCAGCACAGCTTATAGCCTTGTTCTGTTTTTTGGGGGAGTCACTGGCTTCCACCTCTCCTGGATTTTAGCTCTGTTTGTGTTCTTTTAAAGAGAGTGTCTTGTGTGACCTCAGGAGGATAGTGATATGAGAGTGCAGAGCACAGGAGGGGAGAGAGAACACTTTGCAATTTGAGGACAGAGATTACAAGAACTACCAGGTGTTTCTAGTAAAAGCGAATTATGTGCAATACGGGGCAACTGTTTAAGGAGAAGATGCTGGTTGCTGAGAGGTCCTTGGGGAAGAAAGTCAATCCAGACATGCAGCCCCTTCCTTTGCACAGCAACATTCCAGGTCATGTGCTTTCCCTGTGATGCTGCCTGTTTGCAAGTGTTATAATGTGACATGTCTACTGGGTTTGTAGATGGCCTAGGAGGGAGCAGCACGCCTTTATTAATGTCGAACTCCACACATTTTGGAAGGTGATAATTTTTTTGATCACCATGGCTATGCAGGGCTGTGGCTAACAAGGGAATTGACTCAAATTGTGGGTATTGTCTGGGATTTGAGTGCATTAAAACCTGTGAGTAAGGTGGCTTAAATAGGAGTCAGCTGGGCCATTTAGCAGGGTTGGGCTGTGAATTAGTGCATCTCATCAGCTGTCTGTTTTACATTCATAAACAACTCTGCTATTTTGTATTTTTTCTCATTTTGCTTGCAGGAAACTAGCTTCAAAAGGGAAGAAAATGGCTCCACAGTTCTGTAGTATTAATATTGGTTAAATACCTGATTTCTCATCTTCCATGGGTAAAAGGCAGAATTGTATCAGCCAAGGCCAAATAATGAGAAGAAGTGTATTTCCTCTCATCTCTTATATTGACACAACTGGAATAGCCCCACACAAGACCACTGTGGAGTAAAGGTTCTTTCATTTTGTAGATAAAAATAGTTGTTCACAGAGTAAGTCACTTATTTTCTGTGACAGAGCTTAGATTCTTCTATAAAAAATGCAGTTTTGTTGTTGCTGCAATAGCAACAGCCACAAATAGATCTATCCAGAACCAGTTGCACCAGCCAAGCCTCTTCCCTTGATTAGTGGGCAGAATGTGGGTGAAATGATAAGGCGCTCATGGCAAATTGAAAATAAAAATGATGCATTGTTCTGTAATTCCTGGGCTTCACTTTCTGCATATGTGCCCTTTGTGCCGTCATCTTTTCAGGGGAAAAATATTCTCCTTCTCTCAAAATGCTGGTGGTCACTCAACCATGGTGAATGTACTTGAATCTTAAGATTTATGATCACAATCCTGTTATCTGCAGTGTCAGGATGATTATCCCAGCAGTCCTGTGGGATCAACTTAAAAATTTTTGGACAAGAAAATTATTTGTCAGGAATTACAGCAAGAAGATGATTTGTGCTGAATTTGAAACAGACGTAGTTATTTGCAGCTGCTCTGGCTGTCCCATCTCATCTTTCCCATGCTGTCCAAACAAGATGAGATACAGGTTCTGGTTTCTTCTGTCAGCATGTGACTGGAAGAAACTGTGTATATTCTCATTTATTTCCTTTATTTTGCAGCTGTGAGTATGCAATAGCTGCACTGTGTCTTTAATACAAATGGAATGGACTTTATATTCTGTGTCCAAGGATTTGATCGCTTGCATAGGGGTGTTTATAGATAACTTGTCTGATATGAGATCTGCTGCAATAAATGGAAACCTCCCACTGACTTCAGATGGCTCCCAGATTAGGTGTTTGGGAAGGCCACAAACACCACCTGTGACAGAGAAGTGACTCAAGTTGTGTTATGCCAGGTTTTCTGCCTCTGATTTCTCATTCTAGATGTGTTAATTGTGCTGGGCTGCTTCTTTGATGGACTTGCTGATTATTGTTTCTGAACACAGGACTTCACCGGGCCCATCTGGGTGGTGGAATTTGAACTCTTGCATCTACAATTGTGTAATTTGATTGGCTTTAGCATCTCCCATCAACACCTAGGGGCGAGGTGAGGATATCTGTGAGGCAATTACCATCAGACTTTTGGGAAGCTCTATGAAATCTCTGGGCACTTTTCCCCTTATCTTTCACAGTTAATCTTGTATTGTCAAAGAAGTGCAGCAGAGCAGAATCCTTTGCTGTCCATGTTGCAGAGCCACTGAGGACTGTGTTGTGCTGAAGGTAAGAGGCACCTGAAAGCTGTTTACAGAAGTCACAACCCAACAGAATTTGCAATCTTTTTGTTGCTCTTGCATTCTTAGAGTTTTCACTGATCCTTCTAATCTGGCTATAATATATAACCGCATCTGTTTTGTGGAAGAGGTTCAACAGCTGAAACAAGGTTTAGGTAATGTCCAGAGTCTTCCTGAGTTAGACATCATGCTTTTTTGTTTCATGGCCCTTGGCATGCCTTCCTGCTGGAAATTTATTTTTCATGTCTTTGAATCCATGGAAACTTTGGCATGATAATTGATGAAAGATCCTTAAATAAAAAGAACCATAGTGATATAAACAGATCTTGCAGAAAAACATCAGGATTTTTCCAGTATGATGAAAAATTTACAATGTTTTTCCTAGAAAATGTTGTTATATTTATTCTGCCCTGCACTGCCTAAGGGGTTTTGCCCATATTAACAGTGACTGTCTCTCTTCCTGCACTCATGATGATGGAAATTTAGGAGCTGTGGCTGCTGCTAGAGATCTAGGTACCATGGTGTTGGTACTGGTGTAGCTTTGAAGTTCCAGACCCAGCCAGCAGTCAACTAACCCCTACTCCCAGTGTTTACCAATGCAGAGAAAAGCCAACCGATATTATCACCACCAACAAACAGTTTAGTAACTTCCTAAGCCTAGATGGGCCCCCAGAGCCAAGGTCTCAGTGTGGCTCCCTCAGCAGGTAGGTGGCTGCTGAGAAGCTTTCTGTGGGCTTCCACTGGCACCTTCCTGATGGAAAACCTTCTGTGTTGCTCCATGGAATTGCACTGCAGCAATTGGCACCGACTTGCAGACACTCAGGTCTCTTAATATGCTTTTTGCCTTCCCTCTCCAGGAAGAGTGAACACCTGGTTAACAGCCAGGTGAATTCATCAGCTGTGTGACTTTGGAACATGAGGGAAGCTGGCTTCAGACAAGACATTTCTGCCTTATTTTACTTTAATGAAACAAAATAATTTAAATTTACAGGGACCTAAAGCCATCAGATCAAACCTCCACCCCCACTCAGAAGACAACTTTAGATCAGGTTGCTCAGGATCTTGTCTGGTTCAGTTTTGATTATCTCTGTGGATGGAGGTACCACCATCTCTCTGGCCCCCTGTCTAACCCCTCTCATCATGAAGTAATTTTTATTAATAGCCATTGGAATTTTATTGATGCAGCTTTGATCAATTGCCTCTCATCCTCCCACTAGGCACCTGTGAGAGGAGTCTTGCTTCATGTTCTCTGTAATCCTCATTCAATATTGACAACAGGTGAGTTAGTACTCCCCACTCCCTGAAAAGAGGGCAGAGCTGTGAAGCAGAAATGCTCTGGCTCCCTCCCTCCTCTCTTCCCTTTTTCAGTTTGTTTTCCTTGCATTTCTTTCCTTTTTTTTGACACACATCACAGTTTTTCAGATGAGCTACACTATACCTTGCTTCTTATAACTAGTCTCTGTTAACTCTGGTATGGAAACACTCTTGTGGCTTTATTATCACTTGCAGGGACAGTGGGAATGAAGTAAAGACCTGCAGGAGAGCTTTTTAGTGGGATAAGAGGTATGTAAGGTATGAGACCTCCACAACACCACCCAGAGTAAGAGAGAGCCTTACAGCCCTGGGTGTTTGGTGAAGACTCAGCCATTTTTTTGGTGATTCCAGAGCTGAATGTCTGTGCTCAGGGCCAGGATCAAGGGCATAGACCAGTCCCCCTCTGGTGAATCCCCTCTGGAGGAGGGACAAGAAGCTTCTGCTCCTATCTGCTCCCTGTTGTGTGGATGGTCACGGGACATCCAGCAAGGGCTGTGTGCTGACTTTCCAGCCAGCCTGCAAAACCTGCTGCCTCTGTCCCATCCCTGTCCTTGGCAGTGACCTGAGCAGCCTGGGACACTGTTCCCTGGCAGCACCAGCATTTCCAGCTGTGTGTCCGGACCTGCTGAAGGGGTTTATCCAAATGCCTCGAAGAATCCCCTCTAAAGCATGAAGATGGAGGTAGATTACTTCTCTTCTGCAGGAAAGGAGAGTCTTGCACCAGAGGTGCTGGGTCGGAGCGGAGGGCGTTGGTTCTAAGTGGTCCCTGCAGGGAGTGAGAACTCCCTGGTGTGATTTGCATCGCTCAGTTCCACATGTTCAGTAAAACCAGAGCAAACCTGTACGTGGGCACTCCTTCCTCTGGTTTAGTTTCTCACCAGATTAAAGCAAAGTTTTAATAGGGTGCAGGAACATCCAATCCCTCTGCTTGCTCCGGGGTTTGTATTAGTTTAATGAATTGGTTTAAATTAACATCTAGTTGAATGGGTGCAACTCTTTCATGTAAATGAGGCCTGAGGCTACAAGATAAACAAGAGGTGAGAGGACCTTTAAATTATTCACAGCCCAACAGAAACCCATATGAATGGATTGAAATCTATTTTTGTCTTTATTCTCCTACTTTTCAAAAGAAACCATAAAATGGCTGGAATAACTCTTAGCAGAAAGACAGGGCCAGGGAGTGGGTGGAGAAGAATGCCAGAAGGTTATGGGTGCAACTTTTTGAGCTTGTACCTGTGAATGCCTCATCCCAAACTCAGAGGAGCTGCCAGAGAGCTACACATGTGCAGCACATGAATGGGAGAAAAGAGGAAACACGGGGAAAGGCTGCAGGGCTAAATCCCAATCCCATTTAAAGTCAGTGGCAAAGCTCCACTGACTAATATTGGCCCTCAGCCCTGAATTCATTTGCTCCAAGGGTTTGCTTGTGCAATTGTTAATCTGTGCTGATGAGCAGTAAAATAATTGCTACAGGAAGGGAAAAGTGAAGAGGAGGCAGCAGCAGCACAGGAGCATCCTGACCCTGTCTGGACTCAGCATTTCACTGCGTGGTTTCACTCTGTGTATTGCTGGAGGGGAGCATCCTCCTTGTGCCAATGCCACATCAAAGTGCAGTGTGTGGTGCAAGATTTCAGCATCCCAGGGTAGCAGACAGGAACAGCCTGAGCTGCCTGTGAAATGAGCTGGGATATGGAACTGCAGCCGGACAGAGGCTCACGCTCCTTTTGAAGATGTTTGGGGAAACATAAAATCTAATCAGTCATATGGAAGGATTCAGGAAAATCTTGCTGTATAGAGGAAATGCATGTGACAGTCACACATAAGTTCTATATATCAGGGCTTCCCCAAGAAGGTGGTTGACATCAGCACCAGGTGAAGGATGTGGGTGTAATAGGTCAGCAGTATATAGGTCAGGGATGATTCTCCTGCATGAGATTGTCCTCTGTCACCTCTAACTCCATCATCTAGCTGGATTTCTCTGTTGAGGCTCCATCTCTAGCTGTGGTGGGCTACAGGCAGAACTTCCATGGCCTGGGAGGCAGCACAGGACAACAGCAGCTGTTTTCCCCTTTCAAACCTCCAACCCATATGTGGAAGAGCTGGCGAGCTCCCATCTTTTACGAGTGCCCGAGACTGCATAACTTCTAATCTTGGATATCTGGTGCATTTTCTTCTCCATATCTTCCCTTCCTCACTCCAGCCTTAACATCTGGAGTTGGGTTGGGAAGATTACCAGCATGTAAAGGCTTGAGATTGCTGTAAGCCACGACAAGCAAGCAGGCTGTCCTGTACTGGTTCTTCCCCTTTTCTCTGAAAAATATCCCATCTAGTGTTTGCTGCAAATAGTAGGTCGCTAGATTTGGTCTCTAATGGGACTCCTTGTCCACCCCTTATTTACAAACTGGATGAAAATACCAGTATTGCTTTAATTCGCACCAATAATCTCAGCAGGAAAAAGACTGGGCAGAATTTCTGCAACTGTTATTTCAAAGTGTGTTTTCAGACTTTTGGTTCTTCAGAGTAAATACTCAGAACAAGTTTTTCTCATGTTCTCTTTCACTCTCATTTCAAGCAGTGAAAATATAATTAATATATAACAAATAAAATGTAACTAAATACTGACTCTATTAAATCTACAACCTTCTGATTTGCTCAGAAGAGATCTTCAAATTTACATCTGTATTATGTATCACACAGATTAATAATTAATACTAAACAGCTGCACAGGAGTGTGCCAGAGTTTAAAAATTTAAGTTTTTACTTAGGAATTGTTTGAACTCTTTACAAGTCTGTTATTTGTTTTCTTTGTTTCTGTGGTATGTCTGCCCTATAACCCTTCAGACTCCTAAGCCTGGTGTTTTAACAATGAAGATGCTGCAGTTGGTTTGTTTTACTTGGCAGTATTAAGGATGTAGAGGAGTTGAGAAAAGATATGCTGATACTTCTGGGTAAAATGAAAGGGCAGGGCAGCAGGGATATGAGAGGGTAGAAAAATAAGACAGAATGGGTTTCCAACAGCCATAGAGGGCAGAGGAAGGTGACAGTCATTTGGAAAACTGCAAGGTGGAGAAACAATGTGTGCCTGTTGTAGCCCCTGGGTGTCCTTGCAGAGGCTTCCAGCTTTTTAAGAAATGGGAAGCATGTTTTCCTCATTGTCTGACTGCCTTTCACTCCCACCTCTTCCTGCATTTGTGCAATAGCAACTGTTTTTCACTGAAGGCACTGACCAAAAATGAACACTTTTCTTAGATACCTTGTTTCAAGTCTTGTTATCCCAACATGACTAGGGTTCTTGTTCCTGAAGTGTGTAGCCCAGTAAGGTTCACCCCCTCAGTTACTCAGTCCTTTTTATTTTACACAACAGAACACTTTCAGAGCAATTTCAACAATTCCTAGTTTAAACAAAAAAAAAACCCAACCCAACCCTAGAGCTCAGGATGACAAGGTGTTCTTAGCTTTCACCTGTTCTCCAATGTGTTGTTTCCCTCTTTGTGAACCTCTTTCAAACCTGAGCCTTCATCAAAGGCTCATCAGCCTCTCTGTGCAATCAAATATTCCAGTGGACAGCATTGTCTTCAGTCACATGGTACCTTGTTTTCCTCTGCAATAGTTGGAAAATCAAAAGTGGAGAACCTATGCTTCTCATGGTCTCTTGCTTTGCACTGAAGTCTGAGTGTTTTTGCAGCTTTTATTCCTTTGCAGTCTTTATCTTTCCTTGCCTAGTTAAAGCTGTGGGGCAAAATCGATGCAATGCCCAACAACATGCAAAGGAAGCTGATGGGAGAGAGATAAATGTTACAGTCCATCTCTACATGGATCCACCTCTGGATGGACGAAGAACCTCCCTCACACAGTAATTACACAATGCATTAGTATGCTAATGGATCTCTGTCATTTAGTTGCACTGTTATAAAATAATTTTTCTTTACTTTTCTATTCATCCTAGACTATTTTATTAGTTGTTTTTTGTCTTCTAAGTCACATGTTCTCACTGACGTAAGAAACAGAAGAGACCAAATCTTCCACATTCAGGATTAAACCCATAACATAGTTCACAGTATAAGATTTTGCCTCCTGGTATGTCCTAGGAGGTGAAAATATTCCTTTCTTTGGTGACATGGATGTTGCTAAATACAATGGAGCAGATGCTTTTTTGGCCCAAAGAAAAGTGGCACAAGCTGGCTACATACAATAGGTCTGTGGTGCTGTGGTTTCCTCTGGGCCCTAAGACATCCTAATCTGAGGTTCAAAGTGCTCAAATCAATTCCAGTGTGTGTGTGTGTCCCATCAAGATGGTTTTTCAGTATGAAACTGGATGTATGTGAGTTTGGTTGAGCCCTAGAGTGCAGCATGAAGAGAGGCCAACCATTCCTGAAGGTGCAAACCTTGCTGAGATAATGCTGGAGGACCATGCAGGGAGCCAGATCTGGCTCTGGAGTGTCCATCCTGCCTTTTAGAAATGCCTGCTATCCCCCAAGCCTGTGAAGGTGCTGGTAGGCACAAGCCACATCTACATGATGAAAGGTATTTCCAGTTTAGCAGGGTGCACAGTTAATAGTCCAGAACTTTGAGTTTGATTTTGTTCTGGAATTAAATGCACCTGATATCTATCTATCTATCTATCTATCTATCTATCTATCTATCTATCTATCTATCTATCTATCTATCTATCTATCTATCTATCTATCTATCTATCTATCTATCTATCTATCTATCTATCTATCTGTCAACATCAGGCAGACTCTGTGTCCCTCCACATGTTCATGTGAGCTGATGCACCAGTTGTTTTCAATGTTGTGGCTTCTCGTTGTTTTCATCACACAAAATATTTTCGTTAGTGGCACAGATTAACCCAGAGCACATAGTGAAACTGCTCATCGCAGGTATTGTGACATTTCTGGTGTCATCTTGTGACAAAAGAGAGGTTCGATCGGGGGAATTTTTTCAGGGTTGCTAAATATCTCCAGCTGCTCAAAAAAACTGCTGGAGTTGTAGGGAATGGCAATTCTCAGGACCTGGCCTGAAGAAATTGTTGTTAAGCATTTTGCTGTGCAAAGGAAGAAAAAGGGAGGGGATGGGAAAAGCGAGATAAGGTTTGTCATTCAAAACGAAACACAGAATAGCCTCACCTTATATCTTTAAATCTGCATCAATTATAATGCCTTGTTCACTTGCAAATTTCACTTTAAGATAAAGAATCATGCCTGGTTTGTTTGCCATTCCTACAGCCAAAGACAAGCTTCACTTACTCCCCCTTTTATTTTCAATGACTAAGACTGAAAGACCTAAATTACATTTCCTCCCCCCTATGGAAACCTGATGAACCAGTGTGAACCTGCACCTGAGAACCCCCGGGAACGCCGAGGATTTGGCCACACAGATCGGACAGTTGGATGCTTAATTGCGTTCCGGGCACAAAGCCTGCTTGAATGTGCGTCTTTTATGAAGTGCGTGGGAGGCCAGCACAAAAAATTAGACCCCATTAAGGTGCCAGAAGGAGGAGAGCAGTGCACAGGCGTTGCAGTGCCTGACTCTCAGCATCAAGCTGCCCGCGTCAGGAGCCCTTTGAAAAATGTACCCTGAGCATCAACCTGGAGCTCATAAGCAAGATGGAAAGATTTGCTGCGGGTCCTGGTGGAGAGAGACACCTGGACGAGTAGTTATTTATGGAGCTGAAAAATAAAATGGGTGCCAGGAGCAAAAGCAGAACCAGAGCTAAGGGAAAGAGAAGCTGAAAGGATGTGAGGGGACCTGCAGAGCCGTAGGAGTAGTTGAGCTGTGCTGGGAGCACGTATGCCCTGCAAGGGAAATGATACTTCAGTAGAAGGGTTCAGCCAGAGATGAGGGTGAAAACAGCATTTTGTTAAGACAGGGAAGTGGTGAAGAACAAGGACCCACTGGCATAATGGGATGATTTCAGGAAGTGCAAATTTTGTTAGATAAAAGGGCCATGTTTTTTCAATTTGTTCAAAGATTAAATTAGTGGTGTGGCATTCACTGCCGATCTGTGTTTGCACTTTCCCAGGCTTTGCAAAGTAGGTGATAGGGAGCCTTTTTCTGGATGGGAGCCTCTTTACTACTCTATGTATCTTTGCATGAATTGCTATGGATGCTTGTAGCAGGAGTCAGATCTGCACCTCCCTTGGAAGTAAAGTACCCACTTATGTCTCCCCCTTTTTATCATCTTGGTCCCTGGGTGAAGATGCATTGTAGTGCTGGCACACAGATGTTTGCTGCTTACATCAGTCATGGGCAAGCATAGTGTGTTATAAACAGACATGTTAATATTTTGAGTTTCAAGGCCTTTTCAATCACCTCCTCATTATATTTCGTAGTCACAACCCAGCAAAAGCACAATAAGCCAGTATAGTTAGTGTCCGATATATCTTACGGTGCTCACTCAGGATTTGTAACTCGGGGCTGTCCTTGGACTCTAAATCAGGACATGAGTGAAGTGCATTGAATGATCCCATTAATATAAATAGCACTAAAGTTAAAGGCAGGGCTCCGTGAAAGGACTTTTGATACACTGGCTACCGTCGCCCTCGAGTCAGCAGGTGGCATTATAGAACAATCAGGAATCACCAAACCTTCGCCGCTTCCCGCCCGCAGCCCCAGACCTGAGCCCACGGGGGAATGAGCATGAAACCCGCCTGTTCAGCACAGCTGAAACCGCACAATGAGCAGTTGCCAATTAGGGCCGGGGCTATTGTCTGAGAAAGGTCAAGTGTTGGCCTTGCTGAAATCTTTCACCAGCGGCTCCGGCGAGATTGGGACTTACATTTTATACAGCTGAAAACTTGCTTGGCCCTACGCGGGGCAGAGCCAGCCTTTCCTCTGCCCTTCCCCCGTATTCCCCAGGACGGCAATACGTGCTGGGAAATCTCGTCGAGGGAGGAACCTGGCTTTTTAATCTGCTGCCACCTCCCTCCCTGTAGGTATTGTGGAAGAATTGAGTTGTTGGCAGGGCAGTAGAAAAGGAGGTGGTTTGGCAACGTGGGCAAGAGGAGGGTGTTTGGGACTGGATTTGTTTTACCATCTCCCAAGAGATTTTCTTTATAGCTCTGGTGGTACATGTTTTTACAGCTTACTACTTTTAGTATCTGTCACTTGAAAAGAATAGATGGTCTAGATACAGGGGAAAAAAGAACATATGCAAGCAGCAACACGTAACCAACAAAAAGAAAACTTTCCCATGAAATACCCGAGTCATATAGATGTAGCATTGTGCTTAAGGAATCAGAGGTTAGGGAAAGACTTAGAGCTTCTGGCTACCTTCTGGATCCAGAGGCTGCAGATGAGAGCCTTCAAGCTCTCTTGGGTCTCATGCCAGACGATCCACCAGCCTAAACCATGCCAAGACCCAGTACCTTCCAGCAGCTGCAGCTGGCAAGGATCTCTTCCCAGACTCCAAACCAGAAATTGGACGTCCACGTTTGCCTATAGCCCAAATCTTGTAATTAACTGCAGCCTGGAAGGATATTGCCTGGTGGGGTTCTTAGTGATACAAGGGTTTCAACGTGCACAAAGGCAGAGGTGAATCCCCTCCCTCAGTTCCCGGTGTATGATCAACTACTGGTGTTACTTCTTTCGCCCCTCCATTTGGGGCCAGCACTTATTAAAGCAGATGATGACCTTGATTCCCAGTCCTGAGTGATTAATGACTGCAGTGTCCCTGTGGGCTCTGGGCTACACTGTCTCTTTGGGAATGCAAGATCAACTTTTGAACCGCTGGACAAGAGCTGATCTTTGTTTCCAACGGCTGGAGAATTGGGATGGGCTCAGGGTGTCCTGGAGAGGACCTCAACCTCCCTGTAATTGCTGGTGACAACAACCACAGGTTGGCATTGGACATGTCTCACATACTTGTGTTGTCACCAGTGGGCTGTGTGACTCGGTGAGGATGTTTTCCAGTGGGCACTGGCATGGAGCCAGGCCACAGCCCGACTTACTGGTTAAACCCCCGAGTTTGAACTATGCTTACTCTACGTGTGTGTGTGTGTGTGTGTGTGTGTGTGTGTGGTCTTGAAAATTCAGCAGTCTACTTGTAAATTAAGAAAAAAACACACCTATAATATTTGCCCATTTGTTGCCATGGTGATGAAGGAGTGTGGGACAAAAGAAAGATATTCCGGTTGCCCCGGGCCTGTGAACAAGCAGAATCGGGGAGAGTTGGTGAGAATGTGCTGTTAATTGTAACCAGAAATGCAGTATTCAGCCACCATCACTGCAAAGTGTTCTTCAAAGCCCCTTTCATGTCCCGCCATAGCAGAATGTCATCCTCTAAAACCTGGGCGAGGTGAACACCGACAGCTGGGCTTCCATTGCACCAGGCTAGACTTGGCCCATAAATTAAGCAAACTGAAAATCTAGCCCTGCTCCCTCCAGGTATTCCTTTTCCTCACTTTATCGATAACCTGGCATGAGCAGATCTTGAACCAAATGTTATCTCGGCGCTGCCAGGACTTGCCGGCAGCTGGAGGGGGAAGGCAGTGCTGCTGACTCCCAGAGATAACAGGTGGAATGCGACAGGCGCTGCTTTTGTCTGCCATAACTTGTAGTCAAAGCCCTCAGATGCTGCCTGGGCCTTTTGCTGTCCCAGCCTGCAGACTTTGCTAGACAGAGCACCTTCTGGCCAGCCTGGACAAATGCAGGCAAAAGAAATCCGAGGCATTGCACAACTTCCAGCACTAAAAAAAAAAAAAAAAAAGCATAACCCTCCCTATAGAACCCCTCCCCCCCGTATTTGTGGTGATAAGGAGTCACATTGCTGCTTCCTGGGTACAGAATATGGGCTCCGAAATTAACTGTAATTGTTGGTTCTCACTCTGTACATGCACAACATTTGGCATGAAAAGTGTCTGCATCTTTTATAAATCTCTCTTCAACTGAGTGCAAGTGATGGGTTTAATTTAAACCATGGCTGCTCCCACCTATCTTAAAAATAAAACAACATAAAAATAGAGCCACCCAAATCAGTTATAGTATCTTGGTCATGTTTATGTTGCACACATACTGTTAAATTTGCTGCTGTATGGATGAAAAGCTGAAGCCCACTCTCAGAGCTACCAAGTTTGTCAAGTTTCAAGAGGCTGTTGGATCCATGTGTACTTGGCTCTTCTGAAAAACTATTTTCCCTGTCTCGACCTACATTCTCCTGTTTGCAAGAACACAGAAGATGATGCAACCTTCAATCCCACAGCCATGAAGAAGCTAGTACCCTTGGTTTGTGGCCATATGGATGCCCAGGCACAGTGTTTTTAGAGGCAGTATGATATAGCTCTTGTTAGGTAAAATGGATTTTTCAAGAAGTGAAAGGGCAGCAGTTAAAAATCTGCCCAAATTAAATGCGGTCTTATTGATGTACAATAAATACAAAGCTGGTCAATATAAAGATCACAGGATCTGTCTTATAGTCATCAGAGATGGAAAAATACTTGCCAGATAAAGCTCTGCAAGGGCAGAATGTAGTCCCTCCTAAGAGAGGACTGGCTCTCATCCTTCATTGTTCTTTCTTCCATTAACTTGATCTTTGATCTCAGTTCCTTTAAAATTACCTGTAAACAGTGATGAAGTTCTAGGCGATTAACCAGATGTAAAATTTAGCAAGAAGATCTCTGTCACCAATAGATCAGATACAAAAACACACATACAAGAGTAATGCTTAAGAATAACAATTTTTTTTCAGGAAAGAAGACACAGCATTTTCATTTCCTTCAGGATCCATCTGTCACATTTGAAGCAAATCAGGCTGCTGGAATGTGATTCACAAACAGCCCTTTCAGAATCATCAGGCCCAAGCATCCAAAGCCAAGCTAAGATTTTAGTTTAACAAATATAAGGGTTCAGTTCACCTGTATTAATAACGTGGTACTCATTCCACCAGCAAGTTCTTGATAGAAAAGACTCTTGAACAACAGCTACTACAGAAACTGACCTTGTAACAAAGTGTTGCAATGGTTTTAGTTTGGCCTTGGTCTACAAAGAGTTCAAATCCCTAAAGCTTCCAGCCTCATTTGACATGCTGGGAGCTCCTGGACCACGGCTAGTGCTGTGTTTCAGATAAAGCTGCAAAGTGCATCTTAAGTGCATCATAAAGTCTTCCCCTAATCTACCCAATTCACAAACCCACGCAGTGTTCTTCACTGAGGAAGGGACATTGGGGAAAAAAAAAGGAGTTTTCCCTCAAAGTTTTTATAGCCCAGTAATTCTGTACAGCATGATTGTCAATACATAAAGGAATGATGTGTGGAACTTAAGACTTAAATCCTATGTATTGTACATATCCATTATTTAAAGGCTATGGCTAAAGCATTACTTATTCCCATTCACAATCTTGAATATTTAAAAGCTGAATGTAAAGCCTATCACTGCAAAAATGAGGACGAGAAGGAGATCTGCTTTAAATGTACTCCTAATTACTTCTAGAGAGCTTTTATGAATAACAGACCATAGCACTTCCTATTATTTTACATTTTGTTCTGTTTTAGAGACTCAAGAGTGATGTCATAACAAGAGGAAACTTGTCATGTACACACATTAAAACCTACACACAAGGAGAAGACCTTTGATAGCAGATATTTGGATACATAGATGGGTAATTCAATAAGGGGAGAAAATGCTGAATTAAAGACATTTTTAGAGTTACTTATATGCATGTCTCAGAAATTCTACCTCTGTTCAGAGAGGCACATGCTGAACTGCAATCAAATTACTATGTCCAGCTCTGCAATTTCAATCATTTATCCCATTTATAGGGGTCTTTTTGTCTCGAATTAGGCAAAATGTGAGCCCAACAGGAAATTAAGCAACCAAGCAAAATCAGGAAATTCACTCAAGTGGCTTACTCAGTGGAATGCCACTGCTATCTTCAAACTAAAACTCCAAAGAGGTTGAACTGAAGTCAGATTTATTTTCAAAGTGGCTAATGTGCTTTTAATTTGTACAAGGTTGGTAACCAGGAAAAAAATACACTGCTGTTATGAAGCCTGCCTTTAACTTTTTTCACATACAGACATAATGAGTCTAAAAATGCACCACTTGTAAAAAAATTAGAACAGCTACCTTAGTGACAATGTTTGAGATGCTTGTTTTAAATAAGTACCTGCTGTCTTTAGAACATTAAAAAAAGAACTGAAACAGAAAAAATACACTCAAAGATTGCACTTCTTCAAAAAAAATATATTTGGTGATGATAGTCTTGGTGAGCTGAAGAAAGGAATTCTTTCAGCCATTTAGAGTGGCCTCTCTGCATTTAGGATTATGCAGAGTATTTTAACTGTTTTTTGGGGGAGGGCAAGCTACATTTTTTGGTTCCCAGAAAACACTCCACTGCCCTGAACTCTCAAAGCACTTTCTTACTTGCAGATTACCATTATTATTTATCTACCCAAAGTACCTAGGAACTCTTATGGTGGCCAGGTCCCTGTTATGCTGGGCAGTGCACCAACACAGACTAAGTGTATGATCCTTGCCAAGAAGCAAGAAAGCCAAGAAGTGTCCTTTGGTAGTTTAATAAGAAGACAGAGGTTCCATGGCTGATCTTTATTATGATTCTGATGGTCCTCATTGTGTTGATATATTGCAGTTTGAAATCACAGACATTTTTTGTGATTCTAGATATGCATTGCTACTTATTTAGCAATGCACTGAGCTTGCCTTTAATTTAAACTAATCCATGAGACGCTTCATTAGCTTCAAGAAGAAACCATGGAGTCTTGACCTGTGGGTGCCATGTTTGGAGCTGGAGGGTTTCCCTGCTGCTTTCTCAACCCAGTACCTGTATCCTAACCTTCCTGCTCAGCTCCTTCTGGGAGTAAGGCTTCGTGCACAGCCCTTGACAGACTTGTAACAACCCCAGTTCAGTACTCAAATAATGGCCGTAATCAAATCTCGTATCTTTAAAAAACAGTATTGGAGATGAGGGAAAAAAAAAAAAGCAGATTTAGACTAGATATCAGGAAGAAATTTTTTATGATGAGGGTGGCAAAGAACTGGCACAAGTTGCCCAAAAAGGTGGTAGATGGCCCATCCCTGGAAACATTCAAGGTCAGGTTGGATGGGGCTCTGAGCAAGTTGATCCGGTTGAAGATGTCCCTCTTCATTGCAGGGGGGTTGAACTATCTGATCTTTAGAGGTCTCTTCCAACCCAAACCATTCTGTGCTTGTATGATAACACATAGCCACTGTTGCATGTCATCTGTGCCTGCCTGTGCATATCTGTACACGATGTAACAGATTTAAAACCAGTTGGGCAACTTTGAACTTGGTAAAGGGTTAGACACCTTTTGGAGGTTGCACACAATTCATGGAAGTAGCCAACTGAATAGTAGAAGACACCCTACAAGTGTTCCCACTGAAGACAAAACCACTTAATCAGCTCCTGCACTCTCAGACAACAGAGAACACAATAAAAAACAAACTTGTGAGGCTTTCTCCTACCCCAAGTGCAGAAAAAGATTCAGTCAGGACTTGCACCTTAGTCAGCCTTGAAACGCATCCAAAAGTCATTAATATATTAAAAGTCATTAATATCATTAATATAGATTTTAAAAACTTGTTAGCTCCAGTATTCTCTCCCTCCTTCTTCAGCAGCATCATGTCCAAGATGTCTCATAGCTCAAAACACAGAACAGTGTAAGTGCTATGAAGTGATGAGGAAACCTCTCTTTCTACAGGACTGATGGATGTCTCTTGCTCCCTTGCAGAGGGTTGACTGGGGGTCAGGAACACATTTCCCTCTCCATCAGGGAAGCAGGGACATGAAGATTCATTTGTGTTTTTTCATTCCTTTCCTCTACAGCCAACGGCCTGGCTGACCTCCTGAATCATTCAGGCCATCATAAAAGCCTCAGGCCACAGTGATCACTCTTGTTTTCTGCTTGTGAAACATAGGTTACTCTCCTGAGAATGAAAATGCTTTAGTTTAATTGAAACCTTTGGGCTTAATATAGGAGTGTCTTTGTTGAATGTAAAGGCCTGAGGTAAGCAGAGGTCACACTGGGTGACCTTACGGTGCAGTTTGTAGTGTCTGGGGGGTTGTACTGGCAGGTTTTGGCAGCAGGGGGGCTAAGGGGGTGGTTGCTGCGAGAAGCTGCCAGCAGCTTCCCCCATGTCTGGCAGAGCCAATGCAGCCAGATCCAGGATGGACCCACCGCTGGCCAAGGCTGAGTGAATCAGGAATGACAGTAATACCTCTGGTATAACATATTTAAGAAGGAAGGAAAAGAAGTTATTGTTCAGATGGAGATGGGAGCCAGAGCAGAGCAGAGTGAGAACATGTGAACAACAATGCAGACACCAAGGGCAGTGCAGAAGGAGGGGCAGGAGCTACTCCAGGCACCAGACTGAGGTTCCTCTGCAGTCCATGGTGAAGACCATGGTGGAGCAGCTGTGCCCCTGCAGCCCATGGAGGACCACAGAGGTGAAGAAATCCACCTGCAACCCTTGGAGGAGCCCACACTGGAGCAGGGGGATGATGAAAGGAGGCTGTGGCCCATGGGAGGCCCATGTTGGAGCAGTGTCCTGGCAGGGACCTGTAGCCTGTGGGAAGAAGAGCCCACACTGGAGCAGGACTTCCTGGTAGGACTTGTGGCCTGTGGGGGACTCACACTGGAGCAGCTGTGCCTGAGGACTGACCCTGTGGAATGTGACCCATGTGGCAGCAGTGTCTGAAGAACTGTTGTCCATGGGATGGACTCACTGGAGCTGTTTGTGAAGGACTGTCTCCCATGGAAGGGACCCCATGGGAAGCAGGGGAAGGATCCTCTCTCTGAGCAGCGGCAGATTATGGTTATATTGTTATATGGTTATAACCGTAACCCCCATTCCTGTCTCCCTGCACCACTGGGAGACAGGAGGTAGAACTTGGAAGGAGGAAGACAGAGGGAAGGTGTCTTTAAGATTTATTTTACTTTTCATTCTGATACTTTTAGTAATAAATTCAATTAATATCTCCACTTGCCTGTGATGGTGATCAGTAAGGGATCTCTCATGGTCCTTATCCCAATCCATGAACACTTCGTTACATTTCCCTCCTCTGCCTATTTGCAGAGGGGAGTGAAAGAGTGACTTCAGTGGGTACCTGGTGTCCAGCCAGGGCCAAACCAGTACAGGGGCTCAAGAATCAGAACAGCCTTTGCTTTACTGAAAGGCAGAACAGGCTGTGAAGGGCCTTGAATAGAAAGATGGGGAGTGTGTGGCTGATAAAACAAAAATAGAGCCACTGGAGAGTTAAGAGGAGAAGGCTTGTGTGGCTAAAGGACGTGGCTGTACAGGCACTGCAGCAGCAGAGCAAATGGGCATGAATGCAATGAGATTGGATTAGTGCAGGAGAAGAGTGAGAGAAAAGGAAAAGTTCTGTTTGAGTCACAGTGGGCTTGATCTGTCAGTTCTGTGTCTGGGACAGGATTTCTGACAGGCTGCAATTTTAGACAGAGAAGGCAGGTCTGGGAGCATGAGTAGAAATGTGGTGTTTGAATTGCCTTCTGCAGGGGAAATTGTCTAGAAATACAAGATGTAGAAGAAAACCCTTCAATACTTGAATATACTTGATGATTAGTATGGACAAATCTATGCGAAGAATTCATGGTTAAAGTCTCAGGTGTATGTGACTCTCCTCAGCTGAAACACAATGAAAATTCATCCCTAAATCCCTGTTTTTATTTGATGATTAAAATAGTTCCTGCTTTATCTAACCATTGTCAGTTTAGGAATGAGATGAAGCGACACACAGATATTACTGGCTTGCAATCACTTTGTTTTCCAGTAAAGTTTCATGTTTGAAAAATATTTGTTTCCTGGAAAATGGCAAAAGATATTAAGACCTGACAGTGTCCACTGTTCACCTTCCACCACTTCACAGCAGATTTTGAGGTAGAATAAAAGGAAATAATATCTATGCAGGTATAAACAATTCTTACACTAAGAAAGTATTTAGCCAGTGTGCCTCCAAAGGAAAACTAATTTGCTAATTGTTCCCTCAGATTTCTGGGTAAGTAAAAGCAGAAAAGTACCAGAGCAGTGCTAACTATCATCTCCTTAAAACAAAAAAAGAAAACCAAAACAGAATGAAACAAAACCAACCAAAACCAAACCAAACCAAACCAACTCATAAAAAATGAGAAGCAGATGAAATGTCTCATACAGAATTTCTGTGTTAAGGACAGTGAACCATAACAGGTGTGATATATTATGGCAGAGCATGCTTTAAGTAACAGGGTTTATTAATCAGATTTATTTGTCAGTGATCTGTCTTCCCTATGCCTGGTATTGGAAATCATTAGAGGAGTTTGCAGGAGCTCCATAAGCTCTTTCCTGGCAGGAAAACTACAAACCTGAGAACCTGCTGCACCTGTGCTGCCCCTGGCTTTTTCAGGGAGACAGAAGCTGAGGGAAAGTTCTGGGCTGAGGAAAGGCTTAGTCAGGAGGTAAGCAAGCCATTTGGAAAAGCAGACAAGGGTAGGGAAGGTCCAGGAAGGAAGTGCTGTGTATTGCAAAAAGAACAAGGCACTTGGAAATGTGTGTAGGAAGGACTAGAAACTTGAGCAGGCAGAAGATGCTTTGGCTGAACTCTTAGTGATTTAGAGTTCTCAGGATCGGGGCTGTTCCTTGGGGACCGCAGTGAAAAGCTGAACAATGATGTATTGGCTCAGCACTTGGAGCTTGATTTGCCCTTTTTGAAATCCAGTGGCTAATTCATACTCTGAAAAATTAATTCTACCCTGGCCAGATGGCTCAATTTAAGAAGAAACAGGCAACTGTGTAGCTGGAATAGCAGGTAATGGAGGTGAAAGGCTGTGTATAGGAAAATCAGCTGTGTAAAGGGGGCAGGGGATGGAGTCACCCTTCCATGAAACCCAATAAAACCTGATCTGCTCATGATTAACTCAACATTTTCAAATTCCTTTTAAGAGTTCACAAAGAATACAATGTCTAGCCAGCCTGTAGTGGTATATGAAAGACCCCTGACTCTCATATCCCAGGATGTCGGCCCTTTACTTGTTTCAGATTTTGATGCTGAACATTGCTTGGCTTCTCAATTCCGGCTTATCTATTTTAGCATTCTTATTTCTTTATCTCATTTACTGCAAGCCCTTGAACTTAAGTAAGGAAAAGTACATTATAAGGAAAGTTCACCTGTTTGATCAGTCTGAGCAAGGTTTACATCAAACCCACTGATACATATAATTAGTGGCAGAACTTCCTCTTGTGCCCAGAACCTGTGAAACTGGTCAACAAAGAGAATGGAGAAGTGTGAAAAGCAGCTTTGATGGGGCTCAGCCATGCTCAAACATCCCTTCAAAACAGGAAGGATATCACAGCACCCCTCAATACCCAAGTAATGTCTCCTGTACCTGCTCTGTGTCAGACTCCAGAGTCAGTCCACTCTCTTTCCTTACCCCCTTGTGTGGGGACTCCCTGATCTGGGAGATGGAATCCACATTGCTCCCTTGCTCCCAAGGGTGAGTGCGAAGTGACCCTGAGGGAAAGAGGATCAGTGAAGGATTTTATTAGACCTGGACTTTTTCTGACAGGCCTTCATAAATTTGTCTTTTAAAGCAGAGGCCCCTTTGCCATTATATGTATTTTATGGGAAAGCAGAAGAATAACTAACAGTGGCTGCTACAAGAAGAGAGAAATACCATGATTTGGGGTAAATTTAGCTTAGACTTGCTATCCCAACTGAAACCTGCTATCCCAAACACACCTGTCTTGCTTCTATAACTCATTGTAAGAACACTATGTAGTAAATACACTAATGTTTGACTTACTGATATTGAGCTAATCACTGTACACAGCACAATACTGTGCAACCAATTTGAAATACTGTTGGAAATGCTCATCTGAACCTTACGAGCAGTTGTGCACGTTACAGAGTGTCTGAACTATTTTTGCACTTCATGTCTATATCAAATAGCTGCTGGGCTCCTTATCTACAAACAGTATGAAAATAACAACAAAAAAAGGAACTGAGTTTCACAGTCTCCTCTGCTTCCCTTCTTGATCTTGGGTGGTAATTTGATTAGATTGGCAGCAGCTCAGTAGTAACACACACAAAGTGTTAAGGTCTCTCTGTTGCTTTTGCCTGAGAGGCAAAGCCAGTGTGTCACTCATGCCTATCTACTGTGTTCTGACTAATGAGGGGAAAACATTCCCTTCCTTGAACAACTGGATGTATGACCTCAGTGTGGAGTCAGGAGGTAAAAGCAACTGCTACTCCTTTATGGAACACAGGGGTCAATGTGGGCCAAACTGAACGTGTACTGAAGACTTTTCTTAAAGCAGTAGCTTAGGTGCATAAAATAATGCCCTGAAGGACATCTTAAAGCAGCCATGCCATTCATTGGTTCCCCTAGGTGAAAACTGTCTCCTGAGGTTCATTCTGACTGCACCTATTTCAGCCTGTGCTTTATTATAAAGACAGCTTTGTGTCTCTAGTTTTGGGGCTTTTTTCCTCTCTCTTTTTTTTCTTTTCTTTTTTTTTTTTTTTTAATTTAGAAACCTGCCTACATTCATGTCTCACTGTTTTGTTGGAAACAGATGGCCCTTCCTGAAGACACACAGTTGAGTGAACAGACACCGACCACTTTACCATGTGGTAGCATGTTTGTAATTAGATATTTAAAGTGCTAGACAATTACTATCGAACCTTGTCATGAGGGAAATTTAGGTCTGTGTTTACCAAGATCTGAATTATAAACTGGATCCCTGCCAGGGTTTTACTCTCGGGTATAAAATGAAAGAAGACTCTGGTTGAATACTGAATGACATTGATTAAAGCTACCACCTGCCCTGTCTCAAACATGACCACTCTCTTCTGTCTCCCATCCCATCCTGTAGTTTTTGTTGACCATTGTATGTGGTTTGCCCATGTGACAAGTTTTGGGATGCAACCAGCTGACCGTAGGATGGGCCACCTTTGTAACATCTCTAGTTTAGGGCCCAGCTTTCCCCCTGTTTTTGGACTACAGACAGGTAAAAGCAGCTCCAGCCCAAAAGAAGCGAGTACAACCATTGTCATAATGGACAAAAAGCTGACAAAATTGGAGAAGAGAATGGAAATGATAAATCGTGAGAAATGACAGAAGAGCATTGCAGAAGAAGAGAAAGCAGCTCTTAAGACTTCTCTAATCCATAAGATAATTTAATTACTGCAAGGTTTTGCCCTCCATGGAAATATCCATGGAAGCTGGGAGCAGCAGCCCTGGCTGCTGGGGGAGTGCAGCTGTGCCCCTTTCACGTGCCTCCCCCATTGCTGCAGCCACAGCTGTAACTGAACAGTTGCAATCAAGAAATACCAGTTTCATAAACACAGAGTTCCTTCTGGTTTCACCCTCCCTGAAGCAGAAATAGTACAGAAGGCTGGAGGAAAGTATTGAGGCTCAATTGAGAGAAACATTAATGTTTCAAAATCAGGGAAATGGTTGAACTCATAGGTACAGGAAAATCTCACACAGGAGCTGCTCTGCTCTTAGAATGGTTGTGAAAGACAAAATTATATCATGACTTCATTTTTTTTTTTTTTTTTTAATAGTTAATTCTAAGTTTGGACAAGGATTTAGCAATTAAATGCTTTGAGGATAACTTGTTTTCCAGTGGGGAATTCTGCATGCAAAACTGATTACAGGATGGAGCCAAATCCCTGCCAAGGATATGGACAGGATCATGGAAGCAGATGAACTACAATTTCCCATGCACTAGAATTCACAATAAGGCCAGGAGCAAAATGAGCACAACCAGAAAGTATTTCAGGAGCCAGGACTGAGCGATGGGAGAGAGCTGTGTACTTTCTTCTGTGTACCTGTAATCACTTGTAAGATCTTTTAGAAGAAAGGCATGTGTTGATCTTGCAGAGAACTAGAACATCAATTTAAATATTCATTGTATAATCAGGGAGAGGAATCGTGGAAAATTACCTGAAAAAAAGCACCATGGGGTTGTGCAGAGTGCAAAACAAGGGAGGACAGTGATGGAGACCAGCAGCAAAACCTGGTGACGCTGTTTGAAATAAAATTGGGTTTAACTTACTGGCCTTTTAAGGTTAAAATTTGAAAGCCTAGAAAGTAAGCGAGCCAAGGTGAGCATCTCCCAGGAACACAATTTCGCTTTGGACTCTGCATTGCAACATTAACCCGGGTATCTATTGCAGCATCCCCTTGTAATTCAGCAAAATCTAAAGGAGTTATACGGCAAATCAAGCTGAAAACCTTGCGGGTCAGAGAGAAGGTGAGTGAAACACAACTCCACGTGCAAACACCGAGGGCTGGAACAGCAGACGGGTGATGAAGGGACGAGGAGATCTCGCTAACAGCTACCATTAATGAGAAATACCTGCACCTCGGTAATGTCGGGCCTGTAGGCAACACTAAATCAGGGTTTGGTTTCTCATGACGTGAAGGATTAAGCGCCCACATAAAGGAGCCTCTGCCCCGACAAGTGCGCGGTGTGATTGTTGTCCAAACACATCCCACTTCCTCGCTCCTGACTCACGGCCGCTCCTGAGAAACTCCCGCAGGAGCATTTCGGAGCGCAGCGAGGGGCAGGCGCTGGTTTCCACGCCAGGGCTGTGTTGGGAAGCGCAGAGAAACAGGGAGCGGGCAGAGGGCACTGTAAGCACAGGGACAGAGCGCCGGGAACACGGGGAGGGAAGGGGAGGGAAGGGATGGCGAGGGGAGGAGAGGGGAGGCGAGGGGAGGCATGGCAAGGCAAGGGAAGGCAGGGGAAGGGAAGCTCCTTGGGGTCATTCCCGCTCCCTCCGCTCCTCGGTCTGGCTGGGAAAGGCGAAAGTGACATCGTGACTTCATTTAAAAAAACCCCAAACCCAAACCCACCCCCCTCCTCCTCTCCATCGGGGAAAAACAAGTTGTGC